>BCNH02000006.1:32375057-32389060 GCA_001662345.2 Metrosideros polymorpha var. glaberrima | reverse complement strand
TGGCGATGCTTTCCGCCTTTTCTCTTTTCGGCATTTGCTTCACGAAAGCTTCTTTAACAAGGACACGACCCGTCCTCTCTCTCTCTCTCCTTCTCTCTCTGCGACGAGTGTGATTCACTCTCCCGTGAGTCCCAAGCTAGCACGGGGCTTGAAAGTCGAGACCTTGTAGAGAAGGGAAGAGAGCTCGGACCACCAACCCAACCATGGCGGATTCGAAGGTGGAGACGCTGTCGCGGCTTGCTCAGTGGAGGATCGACAGCTTCGGACCCTCTTCTTTCAAGAAATCCGAACCTTTCAAGATGGGCATCTGGAACTGGTAGGGACTCCATCGATCAAATTCACCAATACCCACAAATCCTTTTTGAGCGACTCGTACTCATTCAGCAAAATCTTGCTCTCTCTCTCTCTCTCTGGGCAGGCATATATCGGTGGAGAGGAATCGCTCTCTGTACGTGCGCTTGTTCCCTGAGCTCTCGAGGATTTCTAAAGAACAACCACCTCTCGCGCGATTCGTTGTGCGCGTCTCGGTTGCTGGTACTAGCCGTAAACTATTCACTTCTCAAGGTAAAATCTTTTCTTCAATCTGATCATTCTATTGATCTGGGTCTCTGGGGAGATTTCCTGAATGCTTGGTGATCTACTTTTTTCGTTGTTTTGCTTCCAGCTTGTTTCTGGGTAATGTATTGGGTTTCAAGATTTCTTGAACCTGTTAATGTACTGTAGATATCAGTGAAGTGAAATCTGGTTAATTAAAAGGGGAGAAGAAAAAGGGTTGACATTATTATGACTTTTGAAGAAATCAAGTTGCTCTTCTGGGTAATTTCGTTGTTTGTGTTTGGTGTGTTTAAGGGCTATCTGTTTTTAAGGGATCATCAATGCGGAAACGTTTCTGTAACATGCTTCTCATTCCACTTTGAGTTCGATGTTGCTTGCTGTGCTGGTGGCAGCCGAAGCTAATTTGTCAGATTTTCGGGTCTACATCGAATCATTTCTAGCTAGGCTAGTAAGAAATAGTTGTTCCATCCGCATTTGTATGATTTTCTTCTTGCTCCATCTGTCCATACTGCGATTTGCATGATAGAGCATGCATCTCTGGGTCTATATGAACTGGAACCAGAGTTCCAAGGCAATAAAAAGGCTACCCTGACATGCGACATTTCCCGAGCACAGTAGGAGGCAATAATTGCACGATCTTCAGAGGAAAGCACCACTTCAGATGACATAGATTTGGATGAAACGGACTAATGTTCTTTGCTCTTTTATAATGATTTTTGGTGCAATGTCATATACTCAACTGTTGCAGAAATGATACTAAGGTTACATGAAAGTCTTTGTTAGCAGTAACAGGTACATGATCTCAAATTTCAATATACTGCCCAGTGTAGATGCCAGTTCTTTGAGAACTTTCTAATAATATGTTGGTACAGCTCTATCTTTATTCTAATTGTCTTGGCTATTAAATTTTGTCTGCAGTGTACGACAGATTACTTCGGACATGCGATGACTTTGGTTGGTCTATCGATTGTGCCTTTCATGGACGTTTCATCATTGATGTCGAGTTTCTGGATCTGAAGATCCACCCATTGAATGTGAGATTTTATAAATAATCACTTCAATCTCGTGGCATGTTGGGTTTGCATGGCTTTACAAAAATTTCTGAACTATGTCAAAAGCATAACAAGTTTGCTGTTGGTTCATTCTTTTCTTAGTAATCTGAAGTATCTCTTAAAGGAGATTTATCATACTGTTGTTGAATTTGCAGGAATCTGCCAAGTTTGCTTCATTACCTCTTCTGCTATTTCATTAATTATATCATTTGAGTACCTGTGAAAGAATAATATTGTTTAAAAGAGCCATATATGAAGGAAAATAATATCTTGAAATATTATTTCTGAAATATAAAAGAGAGCAATTTGATGATGTAGCTTGACTTTTTGGCGTTCCAATGTTGCTCGTTTGCCAATTGATCATCAGGGAGGGGAGGCCAGTCCTGTATGGCTCGGAGATGGAAGTGGGTCAATGCAATCTGTGGCAAGTGAAAGGACTCTCCATTGCCTCTCACGAATGCTAGAAGAATCCATCCACTCCGACATCACCATCAATACATCTGACGGCTCTTTGAGGGCCCACAAGGCCATCTTATCCGCAAGCTCTCCAGTTTTCCAAAGCATGTTCCGTCATAACCTAAAGGAAAAAGAGTCTTCCACGATCGTCATCGAAGACATGTCCCTCAAGTCCTGCACAGCCCTTTTGAGTTACTTGTACGGATGCATAAAGCAAGAGGATTTCTGGAAGCATCGCCTCGCGCTTCTTGGGGCAGCCAATAAATATGGAATCGCGGATCTAAAAGATGCATGCGAGGACAGCCTCTTGGAAGACATCAGTTCAAACAATGTCCTCGAGAGGCTCCAGGAGGCTTGGCTGTATCAGCTGGACAAGCTTAAGAAGGGGTGCTTGATGTTCCTGTTCGAGTTTGGGAAGGTATACGATGTTAGAGAGGAGATGAATGACTTTTTCAGACAGGCGGACAGGGAGTTGATGTTGGAGATGTTTCAGGAGGTGCTTACTGCATGGAAACCCATATGAGGTACCGCTTAAGTTTTTGCTGGTAGTACATTCTTGCCCTGGAAATTGTATATACTGGTGTGGATTGAAGTTATGGTAGTTTGCAGTTATCTAATGGTAACCACGAAGAAAGGTCACTGATGTGTCTGAGCTGCCTAGGGGATGTTTTACGCTTTTTTAAGTGCTTATAATGGCAGTCATAATCTCAGTTATCAACTGAGAGATCTGGACAATGTAGCGCAGTGGGATATAGATATGTGCAGTTCATTAGTATGGTTATGTTCTTTGATCACTTTGATTACCTCCTATGGGAGGTACTCATGGTTGAGGACTGTTGTGCTGTAAAAATGGTGCACTGGCAATTACTGAAGCCTTCTTGTAGATGAGTTTCTTGGATGTTGCAGATCACATTGCTGGCTAAGCAAAAAGAGATCTGTCTGAACCCAAAAACAACTGCCAAACTCGAGATATTGCAGGATCAGTTGGCGTGACTGAATTGCTCGAGCCATTAGTTGTTACTAGCGCGATATGATCAAACTCGATATGACTGAACATCTCAGATCGAAGTATCTAAGCTCGATGGCTTCTCGTCTAAACTTGCGGTTTTGAGCGACGATGGTGAGGAAGAGGAGGGGAAACAAGTGATGGTAAATCACATCTCGTCAATTAAGAACTAAAAGCTAAATTTGGTAACGCTATTTGACTCAAAAGAAGGAAAGGCCTAGTTTCCTAAAAAAATTAAAATTTTAGGTTCGATCCTAATTTTGTTTCGAACTTTTTTTTTAAAGAAAATCTCAATTCTAGATTTGGTGCCAACTCTATATCAATTTTTTTCAGACAAAAAAAAAATACTGGCGAGGTAAATTGGGACCAGAAGTAAAAATGGTTTTTTTTTTAGGGAAATAAGGCCAAAAAGTAAATTAATCATAGGTGAGGGTTTTCGAGCTTGGCAGGGAGACGTGTCTTCCCGACAATATAGATAATCCGGCTCCGTCGGCATTGGGGTTGGGTCAGGTGAGGATGGTTCACACCATATGTGCGCACAGCCACAGGCCCACAGCCACGGCAGTAGAGGCCACGCATTGCGGGTGGATAAAATTTTTTTTATCTTCATCTCCATCCTACGACGGCGACGACGAATCGATGGTGGCGGTGACGTTCACCGTCGAATTCCAGACGAACAACCTCTCGTAGAATCCACCACCTCCCTCCCGTTCTCTCTCTCTCTCTCTCTCCTCATGTAGCGAGCGAGCGAGGGACGAAAGGAGAACGAAGAATGGCGAGGACGAGCCGCGACGAGGGCGAGAACAGGGCCGGAGCTTTCTTCCTCGCGGCGCTGCTCCTGTGGCTGGTGTCGGTCCTGTTCGAGACGGCCTTCAACAGGAGGGGAGAGCTGCTCTTCATCCTCGCGGGGTGTTGCTTCTACCAGACCGCGAATTGGGTCGTCCGGTCCCGCGTCTCTCGCGACCCTCTGTTCGTCAACACCTCCATCTCTCTCCTCCACTCCACCATCACCTCTTCCTCAGGTTCTCTCTCTGGGTCCCTCCCTCTGTTTCTGATGCCGTGGATCGGAACTTGGTTTGGTTGTTTCGTTCATTGGGTGGTTAAGTAGCAAGCGGGCACCGACCATTTCATGCTAACGCTAGCGATACTGATAACGCTCTGCCCCTCTCTCTCTTGCTCTCCGTATGTGCGTTGTGGGATTATTTTAGGACAAACATCGGAACCTGAATGATAGCATGTCCAAGTTCGCTATGTGATCGTACTATGTTCGCTTCTGTTGATCGTCATCCAGTACCCAAGTTTTCTTGCCACGCTTTATTCGCGAACTTGTGAGTCACGAGCTTAGGCAGCTGCAGAAGTTTGGAAACAAGGCTGTCAGATTGGCCGTTGAATGCGTGCTTGTAAATCGTTCGTTTTATACATCCTATTGAAACGACGTCTATAAGAAGCCACTCTGCAGTTTTCTGTTCGCGCTGCTTCGTTCTTTCTTTCCTTGTGTGGTGGAAGCTAAAAGACTAGGTTCTTCTCCGGCATTATCCGCGAGTTACAAACCTGTAGCGTCGAGCGCCTCGTCACTGAACTGTTAAGTGTAGATCAATGCAGAATTACTAATTTCCGAATCATGGTAGGTTCAATCTCCTCTAACTTAGGGTTTCGATTGTCTTCAAATTGTACAAGTCTTTGGGAAGGGGTTGTAGTTGTATCTGTTTTCTTGGACAGTTCGCCCTCCACGGAAGAGCATAAGGAATCTGAGGGAGCACCGCTAAGATATCAAGGACATGAGGACAATCAGAGATGTGTGTGTGTGTGAGAGAGAGAGAGAGAGCACCATTAAAATACCGGCTTCGTTAGAGCATCCTTTTGAACATGTTAGCTCTGAGTTGAAATGAATTGAAGCATCCATGTTCTTTTGGCTCTATTGCTTAAGTTTGTTGAAACTTTTCCATGCTGAGGATTCCTCCTCTTTTTCAAGGCTAGAAATCGGCTCACTTTCTTATTGACTTTAATATGTTTTGCATGCTTGACATGCGTTAAAGTGTCAGATGCATTCACTGTATTGATTTTTGGGTTTTAATCATATATAGATTAGACCATAATATATATATCTGTTTTCTATGCAGTGGTCTTCATTTTACTTGATTTGTGGTTAAAAGATGGTTATAAGGACATCTTTGAGCATTCACAGTTGGTTGGGGCTACCTGGCCTTGGGCATACAAGGCGTTATGCTTCTCCTGTGGTTATTTTGCGTATGATCAATGGGATATGCTACAGTACCGACTATATAGTGGTTGGATACCTTCCATCCTAGTGCATCATTTGATACTCCTCATATGCTTTACTCTCGCTCTATATCGAAATGTGACCATCAACTATCTCATCTTGACCCTCATTTGCGAGGTATGGTATGCTTTCTTTGTGAAATTTAGACATGCTTAGACATTCTCTGCCTTGTATGTGAGCATTTTTTTTTAATCCAGATCACAATGGGCCCGTGAGGTAGAAAGAAACTAGGTGAGGATATACGGGATACGCCTTGTAAATAAGCCTAAGAATGTTGGGTTAGCTGTTTATAATGTGTGTGCATGCAAACAAATCGATAATGGTCTATGTGATATCCTTTTTTCTTATTCATATACTGCATCTAGCAAGATAGCCAATATTTGTGCATCTCTCCTACTATGATATTTTTTCCAAGCATTCAACCTTTGCCTTAATTATGCAATGTTACCATACCGGTGGGTAAACTAGCTGAAATTGGGCCCAAAAGGAAAGAGTAGCTGAAATTGAGAGCGGCTGGGTCAACTGAATCCAAGAATTCTGTGAATGCGATTTCAACTAGCATATGTATGTGGTGCATCATAATGCACATGTGAAAAATTGAGAGCAGCTGAAATTGGGGAAAAAGGAAAGAGTAGCTGAAATTGAGAGCAGCTGTGTCAATTGAATCCAAGAATTCGGTGAATGTGATTTCAACCGGCATAAGTAAGCACATGTAAAAATTTGAGTATATTTTCCTTCTGTGTGATTCATCTTTGTTGTTTAGACACTGCTGATACTTATTTTGTTAATTCCTTGCTATAGCTCTCTCTGGTTAGCTTCTATTAATTCCTTTAGAAGCTCTGTTTAACTTTATGCCCATGTGCAATTCTATCTCAAAGTTTCTTTCTTTTAAAGGCCCAGTAATTTTTTTGGGTCAAGTCAAAGCCCCAATAGAAATATTCGGTCTCGACAGTAGTCTGCTGTTAGGATGCGAGTCTCAAACATGGAGCAAAAAACTTTTGGCATTCAAGTAGAATCTGAGCACTACCTGTGAGAGATAATTTTATAGTTAAAGTTATCATGTTCTAATGGGGTTTGCTAGAACTTGGTGATAACTGCCAGAGCAAAAACCTCAGGCACACTGAGTTTCTTTCATTTATATTGCTAAACATGGTTGTTCTCCCCTTATGGCACAGATACATTCCATATTTCTACACTGGAGGAAATTACGGAGAATGGCTGGTGTTCGCGATGCCAAGAGCGTGGTTGTGAAGATTGAGTGGGTTCTGAACTGGGTCTCCTTCTTTGTCGCGAGGCTAGCAGCTCATGTTTTCATAACAGCAAAGCTCATAATAGATGCTTCCAAATTCGAGAAGGGCATTGAGTTACCACTTGCCTTGTTTGGGATGGCTGGAATGAACGTGCTCAACATCGGTCTTGGCATCGATCTCTTCAGTGCTTTCAAGAGAGAGATGTGGACGTCGAAGAGTAACCGTCGCCGTGAATGAATGCCATTGCCAAGCCCAAGAGTAGCTAAATTTCTTGTGCTTACGCCCCTTGCCATGTTTGGGATGGCCAGAATGAGCTTGCTCAATGTCGGTCTTGGCATCAATCTCTTCAGCGCTTGCAAGAGAGAGTCGCGGACCTCAAAAAGTGACCGTCTTTGTGGATGAATGCGATTGCCAAGCCCAAGAGTCAGATAAATTTGCTGTATCTTGTAGAATCCGATTCTTTACATTGTTTTGTGTGTTGAAATACTAAATTGATGCAGTTTTGAGAAAGTGTAACGAACATTGTAAGATTTTTTAGATCATAGTTTTTCTTACAGTGCATCTGGATAAATAACCTATGCCTGGTTTGTTCCTATAACCATTTAGATTAAAATCCACTCGCTTGGTGGTCAACGTTCTTTCGGATCAGGAAGACCTTAAGTCTGCACTATTTGTAAGCTATGGTATTCGATTCTCATTAAGCTACAGGATTTCCCCATATAGCGTTAGTAAACCAACTGCATATGCGGTACTGCTGTCACATGTGAGTAGCTGAGGACCGACTGTCTCAAGAATCGTTAACAAGAAAAGACTCCTGCAGAAATACTGATGGACTCTGTAGCTTGGGTTCTGCTCTATTCTTATGTAATGAAAAGTTGATATACCAAGACTGATCTAAGAGATTTAGCTTACTAGATGATGTGATGCATACTCAATAGGCGAACCGCATTCAACACTCGACAATGGTCCGCCGCATCACTTAATTAATTTATACCACCAGTCAGCATTTTTCAGAAAAAATATTGGGTCATCTGAACACCATTCCCCTTTCATATAGTTTTGTCTTCCTCACTCCTTCCTTTTTATCTGGTTTCACGAATCATGGCTCTCAAACACCAAAAGGCACATTCTGACATCACACGGCAAAGACTATTATAAGCTGTCTAATTCTGATATATACGCCTGAGTCACCAACCAGATACAATCGCCCATCAGAGTGGGGCATAGGCTAACACGAAAAATTGGCCAACAAAAGTAGCAGAACAACAGCTCTAAAACAGATGACTCCACTTCACATCTACTTCTCATGTAGAAGATACCCTTCATGTATTAATGAAGCAATGATATAAGATATTCAAATGTGGCTAACAGCAAAAGTTAGCCAATCCTAAAGGACACAAAACTTGTAACCGCCGTCTTGAAATTATCGTACCGATGTTTTTACCTTTCCTTCCTCTTCCTAGATTTCTAGCTGAATTCCATTTTTTGTCCGGGAGAAGAATTTAGCAAATCCGTTTCGATTCTTCTCTGAGCTGACTTGAGCCGATGGCACAGCAGATGAAACTGATGGCGACGAAGGTGCTGGCGACTTTCCAGCTTCACTTGGATTTAATGAAGGACACGGACTGTCACCCAGTATTTTGAGAGAATTGGCGTCTCGTTTAGGCGAAAAAGTTCTGTTCGAATGCAGCCTCCACATCTCTCCATTGGCTTTGGGAACAATAGATCCTCCTGCGGTGAATTCTGGTATGTTGGTTGTATCAATAAGGAAGTCTTCAAGTGTTGCCAGAGATTCCAACTGCTTTCTGAGAGACACTATTGTCTTTTGGCACTCCGCAAGTCTCCCCGCAGCCACATCTAAATCCTCCTAAAACGTCACAGATCCACCATAAAAATGGTATAGTCAATATTTAGTTTGATATGCCCTGTAGAGTTTCAGTAGACCGATTAACAAAGTCCTATGTCATGATCATTACAGATTATCCTTCCAAGACAATTAGCGTGTATTAAAAGGGAGATGAGGCCACTAACATGAAAAAAAGAAAAAGACAACATTGAACCCCACTTGATACCTTTTCATTTTCAAAGCACCATTTAGTGGCCTAAACAAGTGGCCCTCAAGGCTTAACAATATCCAACTGAAGAGATAAATGAAACCCACCTGCTTTATCTTTGATGGGCCATTCGAGCTAGCAATTTCCTGGAAATCAAGCTCCTGTTTCTTTCTTTCTAAATCTTCCTCCAGTTCTCCACACTTGATCGTAAGTTCGTCAGACAATGCTCTCTCCTTCTTCACTTCATCCTCCAGCGCACTAACCTTAGCATCCTTCACCCGAGCTTCTGTTTCCAGTTTCCTGAGTTGAGACTCTATGGCTTGGTTCCCCTCATTGGCCATATTTAGCTCCTCTTGTAGCTCTTCTATCTTTGAAAGAGACTCTCTCAGTTTTAGCTCCAATGCCTTGAGAGAGTTACCACTTGCAGTTAGAGCCAAACGCAGCTCAGCTTTCTCCTTTTCCAGCTGCTCTTTCTTTGCTTCCAATTCGATTGTACAACTAATCGCTGCATCAAGTTCTGCCCTCAGCTGAACCTCTGATGCATTAATGTAGATTTGGCTCTCAGCTAGAGCCATCTGGAGTTCAGCTTTCTCCTTTTCAAGCTGCTCTTTCTTTGCTTCCAATTCGATCGTATGATTACTTGCTGCATCAAGTTCTGCCTTCAGCTGAACCTCTGATGCATTTATAGAGACCTGTCTCTCAGCTAGAGCAATCTGGAGTTCAGCTTTCTCCCTTTCCAACTGCTCTTTCTTTGCTTCTAATTCGTTCGTATGGTTAGTCATCACGTCAAGTTCTGCTCTGAGCTGAACCTCTGATGCATTAATAGATAGTTGGCTCTCAACTAGAGCCATGTGGAGTTTAGCTTTCTCCTTTTCCAGCTTCTCTAGTTTCTTTTCCAGTTCTGCTGTATGATTGAGAGCAATATCGAGTTCCTCTCTAAGAGAGCCTCCAGCATCAACACTATCCTTTGGAACTGCTTCTGATCCTTCTCTGCTAACCTCAGGCAAGGCAGCAAGCTGTTCCATCTCAAGGAAATCATCCATAAGGTCTATCTCAACAGACGTTTTGCCAACACCTTTTTTGCTTTTGAACTGATTGAGTTCAGCAATTTGGGCTGATGCCCATGTGTCAGAGCGGCCTAATTCACTTTTTTCAGTGTCCACATTACTCATCTCCACCATATTAAGCCGATCGCCACTGTCTGATTGACTATCTGTTAAAGATTCAACATAAATTGATGAAGCAGTGGCAGATTTATTATCACCACCCAAGGGTGACTTCGTAGCCATAATTCTTAGCTTCCGGCACTCGGCCTCAAGTTTGGCGAATCTCTTTATGCTCTCAAGATGTTGCTTGCTTGCTGCTTCTGCTGCCTGGGTGCTCAAGTCCCTCTCGATTGTCCTAATCTCTAACTCTTCATTTTGTTGTTGGAGCTCATGCCTGAGAGATGAATTCTCTTGTGCCAAAAGCTCAAGCTTTTGGTAAAGATAAGGATTGGCATCGACGGGAGGTTGATTTTCCAAAGCATCCACTTTCTTTTGGAACTTGAGAATTTGATTTTCAAGTTCAGTTTTGGTTGACTCCCATTCCTTTGTAGTCTTCGCTATGGCTTCATGAATCTTATGCTCCTGCTCCTCTCTACCTTGTCTCAGCTGCCTAACACATTCCTTTAGGGCCCCATCAAGGTGACTCACCCTATCCTCTAATGATTTCTTCTGCTGTATTGCAACCTCTAGTCTTTCCTTAAGAATTGCTGCTTCGTTTTCAGCCTTTTCCCAGCCTGTATTAATTTAACAGTTATTACATATGTTTCATATAAAGCATAACTTACAAGTAACAAATCAGATGAAAAAACATCACAGAGCCCAAATACATGGAAAATGTGAATGATGTAGAGAATTGCAGGAAAAATTGTGCAAGCACTTATTAGTACCTGCAACAGCTTCTTCTGCTACTTTAGCATGCTGTTTTACCAAATCCTCTTTGGCACTTACATTCACCAGTGCAGCTGACAATTTCTCTGTCAAACTCCTCACCACTTCATTGACATCATTATCAGCCATTCCAGCTCTAGACATGACTTCAGGGGAATGACCGTCATCACTAGGAGATGCCTTTGATGCTTCCTGCTTTGAAAATTTGAGCAACCATCATTAATTCTTTCGGGAAGGGCAAATTTGACAGAAGACAGCAATTATGTCTCTAACGAAAATAGAACAGTTCAAGCAAAGGGCGTGGCTCGATGAATCACATAGCAAACTGCAGCTTGTCCCATCATTTAATCCCAAGAATCAAGTCGTACCCCGTGAACACTGTCCAAAGACTCACTGAATGATCTAAACCCCCAATTTACTAATCCCAGGTCAATCAATAAGCACTGAATCGTTCTAATATTGTCCATGAAGCAGATTAGTCTCTTAGAGATTGGATCTAATGTACCTCGCACATTTGGAGTTACAAGACGGGAGAGGAGACGCATCCACATGCACTCCAAGGGGCAATATCCTTAATACTTCTCCTAGCTACTAGTTGATACAGAATCTGAAGCGTCAGATCCGATATCGTACAACATAATCATATATTCACATGTGATCAAATACTTTAGATTTCACACTACCAGCAGTTTTGGTATATGATTGGCAGTTTTACCGAAAGCTATTTATAAATAACCATACAGCACAATTACATATATATTTGATACCAAGTTAACCCAACCATTGAGACTGTTTTCCACCTATAATCTAAAAGCGGCTAGAATTATTCATGGAGGAAAGCAGCTAACATAATCAGGAAGATGCCATCTGAACTGACGAAACACATCCAGTATATAGAGCACATTCTTTATTGTTATAGTGAAGCTAAGGATAATAGCAGAAATATCGAGATTTGCAGCACATCCAGTATATAGAGCACGTTCTGACAAAGCACATCCAGTCTTACTCAATTATACCAGAAATATCGAGTTTGCAGCTGACTAAACAATTGAGTGCATGTCCAGAATCCAGATATCTACTCTGAATATATTACTTCAGAAGAAACATTGTCAAAAACTTTGCAACGACAAGGAAAAGAAAGAAATTGTGCAACTATCTCCAATCTGTCGAAGTAGAACTTGCATAGAGCAATTTGACATGAAGACTGGAAAGACATAACACCATTATTTTGAGAACTCCAACGACCTAAACATTTCGTGACAAGCTAATTAAGATATACGAAAAACAGGCACCGCACTTGATTACTGCGGTTCTAGGTGGTCAAGTACCAGGAAATCCAACCTTAGCATCAGAAAAATAAAAAGAGCCAGCAACATCTACGAAAGAGTATCGAGCAGAAAAATGTGCAGAAGATGGATGCGATGACAACCTGACCATCAGAGTCTTTCTCAGAAGGGGAAGAAATTGATTCTGAACTCTCGCTATCTCCGGGGCTTTTATCAGAGGATTTCCTCTTCCACAGCCATTTGCGCTTTTCCATTACGCCCGCTGTAGTAAAGTTCCAATTAGCACGTCACAGGCAGGTCGAATCTGCATCAATTTGCAATGTTGCAACATCCGTCATGGAAGCTACATTCTTTCCAGTACAAGCACAAAAGGACATCCTTATCAACAAGCCCACAAGCCGTCATTTTCTCACCAGAAAGAAAAGAGCAAACTAATAATAAATAGGTATAAGAGATGCCCCCGTAATTTACAAAAGACTGACTACATTGAAAGATAATATCCAGCTTCAGTCAGCCCATAAAGAAAAGATTTTAATCGGTAAGCCACTGGGGGAGTGCCGTTTGATGAAAATATTAGGTGAGCTAATTGCTAGCTCCAGCGCAGGAACTAAAACAAAAGACTGATTGAGCAGGAATCAAAGATGGGCAGTATTCACCTGACAGAGAAACCCATTTTTAAAGCCCTCTTGCATGAATAAATAGATCACAGAGGCCTCCACAAGAAACAAGAGAACAAGGAGCGTGAAACCCTAAACGCCCAGTATGAACACTCTCTGACTTCAATGGCCAGTGAGGCATCAACCTTGAAAGCTCTCCTCTTAACTTCCCAGAAACCGAAAGCACATCTATGAAATGAACACTGCCGCATCACCATTGAAAGAAAAAAGAACGAAAAAAAAAAACAGTGGGGAGAATGCAGGAGCACAAAAGGCTAAAAAAGCAAGTACCTTTGACTGGAATCAACAACGACCCAGAGATCAGTCGGGTGGTAATTAACTAATCAGATAAAGAAACCCCGGAAAATGATGGCGCTGCTCAGTCGTGAGTTTCAAGAAAATGCAGAGCCCCCCACATAAAATAAAGAAGTCTGCAAGAACCCTTTAGAATGTCAGTTGACTCATTTACAGACAGATTTGTGAACGAAGGAGCAGCAAAAAGCAGCAGCAGATAATTCGGGGGGGTTCCCCATTTCTTGTCTCTCGAAAATGTAGGAATCAAGAAGAAGACCATGTGATGGGGGAGGGGAGGCAACTAGAGCGAGCGACACCCAGAGAGAATGGAGAAAAAGAAGAAGAGGAGGAACCACTTTTCAGCTTTTGGGTGCTTTGCTTTGCATTCAAATAAAAGAATCATTTGTTTTTTACATATGGGTTTGAATTTATTGGAGCTGCCCCTAATTCCCGCCCGGGCATCAGAACTTAGCTAACAGGAGTAATGAGGAGAGGGATAATCAATGAGCTAAAGCCGATTCATTTATAATTGGTGGGTGTTCTCTGTTCTCTGTTCTCTCTCTCTCTTCACCACCCATGTATTGACCCTGGTGGGTTTTCGGCAGCTTTTTCGTATTATTTTACTGTCCGTTTTGTTCGTAGAAAGGAAGGCAAAAGACGAGAGAGAGAGAGAGAGAGAGAGAGAGATGGGGCTACGAGAAGAAGAAGAAGAAGAAGCATTTGCATAGTGGAGAGGAATCTCACGCCAGGCGCGCTCGGAGCTGGCGTGTGCTCTGTTCCATAGGCGTGCGTTGCGTTGGACTCTGCATCCCCCCTTTTTCTTCTGGAGATGTGCGTGGAGCGTCTCGATCTGTCATCAAACGGTGCGCAATCCGCGATCTGCACGGGAGCGTTCCACCCCGCACGATAGGACAGAGAAATTTTGCTCCTGCAATTTTGTTTTTTCTTTCTTACTTTCTTTCTTTCTACGATGAATAATAGGACTGGTGCCGCTCCGGATACTATCGTAAGAATCTCGCGCCCCTTAAAGATTATTCAGTTTGAATCATGACCGTTCAGTCCATCCACTAAGTGTACCGATCCATTGTCATAGTGCTAGGGACCCTGTCAGAAATCGAGACGTCTCTCTATCAAGTGATTTCATGAAAAATCCGTACTCGCTGTGGTGGGCCTTACTCA
>BCNH02000006.1:32332164-32349259 GCA_001662345.2 Metrosideros polymorpha var. glaberrima | reverse complement strand
AAAAATATATATATTAAAAAATCTGAAAAATGGCTAATGGCCAATTTATGGCTCACTTAAATGAGTTAGTATGTTTAACCCATTTATGACCCATTTAAAACCCATTTAGAACCAACTAAATTTTTAACTAATCCATTTATGACTCACTTAAGCCTTTAAAGCAACCCATTTATGACCTATTACCTTTAAATATGGGTTTGTGACCCATATTGCCACCTCTAGTAGTGGATAAGATAGAAAAGAAAATTGCAGTTAGCTAACTTGAGCGAGATGAAAATCTTGCATGAGATTTTTCAGATTCTTCGTACAGGAGGCGCCACGCGCGTGCTTGAAATTGGGCGATTGTCAACCAAAGAATGTCAGCAGTCGAATGAGACTATCCCAAAAGGGAGACCTAACCCACCTTTCTAGTTATATCCCACGGATCGCTATAGATCGTGTAGCAATTGAGCCCTTCGTTAGCGTGCTCTTAAGGGGATGTTAGAGAATGACGGTAATTGATGCCTGCTCTACACGATGCTTGTCGTCTATTCGTGCTGTAGCAAGATTTTTGGTTTCCTTAGTGTGCAGAATGGGGAAATGGAATCCTAGGAATTGAGTTCCAATTTATAGGACGTGAAACTCAATTGCCCCTTTAAAGGAATTACAGCAAGACAAAATGGAAGAGTGGGTTCCGAGAAGCGTCTCATTTAATCAGAGTCGACAGACAAGGACGGAAGCTTCCCCAGGTGACAGAGAACTGATAAAGCTTCCATGTAAAGAAACCTGGAGATTCTGAAGAAGGGTACATAGGATGATAGGAAGTAACGATACATATGTTCGCCTATAGATGAGATGTCATGTAAATAGGCCGCGTAAAGTAGGATTAAGAAGGATACATGTGGAAACATGCTAAAGTGACTTCGCTTGGATTTTATATCCTTCAATAGAAGCCTTTTCACTCCAAGAATTAAGCTCGATCGCGAGAATACATTAAGCATTTTTGGAAGGAATTGAGCTAGTTCCGGGCCAATTGAAGAGGCCAGCTCATTAACTACCTTGAGGGGATCCGCTATAAGCAATTTAGCAGTGAACTCTGCTTCTTAAGCATTCCAAAGACTAGTAACGGTTGGAAAGCTCAGTAACTCGGCTGATGAAGAACTGCCTCTAATAATGGATTGGAAATCAAAATTACTCAAATGCAATTGGATTGCACACTAAAAATTGCCGTACTGACAAGCTCAAACACCAGTTCAATTTACTACTAGAGATGACAATAATGCCAAAGCGGCAATGATAATGATTATGTTCAGAAAATAGTTGGATTGTAGAGGCTTATCTGGGCTTCCACCAACTGCTTCATACTCAGCTCGGATCTTTTGCTTCATAGCATCTGAGAGCTCTCTCTGCAATTCAAATACGCAACACGCATTGAATTTTATTCCTCCCGCCGGTAAGACTCCCAAAGTTTTAAGAAGTGGTTTCACACGATTGAAATTATCTTCATCTTTTATTTATAAAAGACACGGCACAGAAAACACGACATTGTTTTCTAATCCTGCAGCAAACCATGAGAAACAAGGAACATGAACGATTTGCAAAGAAATAACCTCTCCATTAAAGATTGTATAATAAAAGGAACTCTCTTTAACAATCGAAGATCAAAATGTAAGTTATTTCTTAGTATAACCTTTCCAGATGAGTAGGTGGCAGCCACAAACTTCTCCGGTAAGCCATCTATCACGATACCCTGAAAAATTACTTGACATAAGATTTGTTATCACCATAACTCTAACCCATCTTCTGTATAAGTTATACTGCAAACTTTTAAATCTAGACCATAGTAAAACTTGTAAATACGAAAAAGCACTTGTTATCTATACACAATTTTTCCATAACAAGCCAAACATCAAAGCCGATAAGATGAACATGATGGTTATTCATGCCGTGCAATATTTGGCAATAAAAACTACAATTGACGCGTCTCCATATGGGAGGCCCCATCAATCCTGCAAATATCACTTGATCCAGAGGCCAATGTTATCACAACAGATGGTCGACTAATCAAGATGAACACCACGGAAGAACTTCAAATATTTGAACAGTTCTTGTAGAACTTCAGCCATTAGCTCCTTGAGAACTTAAAATTAAGAAGAAAAAATCTGGCACTGGAAATGATTAAACACGGTCCAATACACAGTCACTATAATCAGCAAACAAATGACCATAAGAGAGCACTAACAAACCTCTGGAGGATCAAATTTGGCACCAAGGTTGCTGAGTTTTGCATGAGCTTCTGCATAATCCTTGAAGAATGCTTCCTGATCTTCAGCATATTTCTCAGCATAGACCTGCAATTCGTCAACATTCTTTAGAAAGATAACTCATAATTGGAGGCTTCCTCTTTTATTTTGGAGCTTTCAGCCCAACCCTGTTTACCTTGAATGAAGGATCTTCAAAAAGAACACCATCAGTTGGCAATACTAGCAGGTCTTCGTCCCTCCGTTCTTTTATATCCTGCATGAAACAATCAAGTTAGTATACCCTTAATTCTGAATTCCCATGGAAAAAGTACATATGGATTCAACTCGCAGACCTTGAAGTATGAGTTATCAAACTTCAACCATTGCACAGTCCACGATTGTCCACCTGGTGCTCCTGGTCCATCTTTCTGTGACATAATGGAGGCAATTACAATTCATGAAGGCCAATTATACTACTCTTAATCATTTCAACTAAACTGTACTGTTTAATATAGTTGCATAAGTTCGATTCAAGCAGCCAGTAATTTGTTAGCTTCTATGTCCACTAACATGTCAACTGTAGGTAAAAACAACACACGTACAAAACTAATATAGCAAAGATAAGAATGCCTGAGGATATCCGGACACTAACATAAGATCAAGTTAGAACAAATTATTGCTGAGGGTGTGGCTTAAAGTGGGAATAAGATGACAAACTTTTCTAAAGTAGTTCAGACACATAAGGCAACAACCTAAAGATGATATAGTAAGAAGATGTGACGTTACAATGGATATATGTAAAAGAGGTAATAAGACCTAAAAGACGTGGATGGATACTTTCTAGAAAGATGCTGAGTTCTTGAATTTTACGGAGGATTCGATACTGCACAGAGTGCAATGATGTAAATGAACTCTTTAAGCTGACCTACTACCCGTAAAATCCTTGGTTGTTGTAATCCTAGAAGAAAAGATGCACAAATATCAATTGATATGGACCTCCTCCATGGAAATTAATAGTCCACTGTCATCTTTAACAAAAGAGATTCTGAGGCAAAAATCCCATGGCAACAAACATGGCTATTAAGATTCATTGAAGTGGTCATGAGCCACACTGTAAATGGCTATTCTTTCTAGGCATCACATTGACCATCGAACCAAAATATTGTAATTCACATCATGTGTCGCAACTGTGATAGACAACGGACAGATCACGAGTACATAAAAGACTTTACAACGAAGTCCTTAAGCAAAGTTGATCTATTTCTGATGGATGATCACTGCTAGGACGCCATGCTACTGCACAGCTCCTTAAGTGCTAGGAGCTCAATCAAATATTGTTTCTAAAATCCAAAAAAAACATTCTTGTAGTTTTTCACGTTTAATGGACAAGACTATGACCATCAGAGTCCTGTTCCTTGTTATTCAATTAAATATGATCAAGAGTTCACAACTCTAATTGCATACCAAGAAGGACTTTCACTTCACCTATGGTAACTGTGGAAGATTACATTAAGATCACTATGCCCGCTGTTTCAGAATTCTTAATTGCAAGTTGAGTTTGTCTAATGATTAGTACGGAGCAACAATGAATGAATAGAAACTAATTAGGTACCGTGTACTTCGTTTCTGGCTTGCCCCAACCACTACGTTCTGGTCTTGACCTTCCAAGAGTGTGTGCCCCAGATAAAGCAACTATTTCCTGCATAACAGAGAATTCATAGTCTCAAGCATATGAGATACACACAAATAGCACACAACACCCCATTAGGTAACAATTGTAAATACCTTGTCATTTAGTCCCATCCTGTAGAAAACTTCCCGGAGATGATCGGCTGGCGAAGGGGGGCCAGCAGCTGAAAGAAAGAACTGTTCAGATAGAAAGAGAAGAAATGGATCATTCCAAGAGGAACCAACAAAAACATTTTCGAGCAGAAGTAGGAAGAACACTAATAAGTGAGAGAAACAGATCTGAGAATGAGGAGAAGAACTCAATCACTGAATCACCGGAGATGGAAAAAAAAGTAGTGAAAACTCCAGAAAAGAGATAGAAAATGACTTCTGACCATAGAAAGGACAGGATATTCAAGTTCATTTATGAGTGATAAAGCACATCTAAATGCATATTTTTTTCTATTTCCAAACAATGCTTTGTTTCAAAAGCTTACCACGCATATGAATGTGTTCCATTCAGAAACAAAACGCAGACCTAGGATGAATACATATCTTGTTGCTTGAATTTTATTAGCAAATGCCTAAATGAATCAATTCATCTAGAACTTCAATTGTTGCCCAAATCAGCAAATTCAATTTGTTTAAACTTACCACCATTCTTCAACCGTAAGTACAAATCTCACCTAAAGAGAAACCAATTGCATATTAGAGTACCCACTTAGATTTATCACAGAAAAGCAGTTGAAGAAATCAGCAGATAGCAACAGCTTTTCCAAGATGATTACAGTGCTTCATAGAGCCAAATTAATGATCCCCTAGTACAACAAAGCTGAGTCAATGTCCACTCTATAATGAGCGATAATATTTCACTCACCAGGAAGCCTCCCTTCTTCAGGGCACTCCTCAGGTTTTGAGACATCAACTCTTCCATACTTCATGGGAATCTTGGGACCACCAGCTTCCTGAAGAATAAAGTAATAAATAGAATACTTTCACCAAGAATAATTGAATCTCAGGTTAAGTATGGCTTAAAGAAATCCCAGGTTAAGCAACAAAGAGTGCAAAAACCAACCTCAATAGCAGTAGCACCAGCCAGCTGAAACAAGTCTGCATTTGTCACACTGGGATACTTTTCTTTGATTGGCTCAAGAAGTTTTAATGCGTTTACAAGACCTGTAACAGCTAGTTTTGAGAAAAGTTCAAGAAACAAGTCACAGCAGCCGTGCTGTCAGTTAAATCATTACCAGCATTAGCTGCATGCTTAAGCTCTATTTCAAACCGAAGACTCCCATTAGCTCCACCTCTTTTAGGCCATTCTTCGATGTTCTTATTATAAGTACCGGCATCATGCCATCCCAACCGCACCTGTAGAGTATGTATGCAATTAACAACAAATTCTATTTCCTTTTCCTATATAACACAGAATACACAGAGATCATCAGACCAAGTAAATTGTATAGACCACACATGCGAGAGAAAGATGACTAACATGGTATCATCCCTAACTCCATCAATCAATCCTCCTCTCGTGTCATTCTTGTTTGATTTTGTGTTGGGTGGCAGGAAAATCATGGTGATTAGCCACTTCAAGATTTTCGGTTCTCTATTGTGAGCAAGCTAAGCGGGTGGGAACAATATCCTATAGTTTCACAATCTCAGGGTTTTCTATTATCCATAGCATCATGTAGTTCATCAATGCCCTTTTCTCAACCATCGGTTCATTCCAACATATACACTTCTTTCGAGGGATGGATGAATTTGCTTATTAGACTCAACACAATACAATAGCAAGAGCAATTCTTTTCATGCAGCATCACCTCGTGATACAATCAAAGCATATACCTTCCAGAATCACTGAAAAGCAGAATAGGCTCGTTCGGGCAAATGACACAAACAGGCAGGACACAAACTAAATCATTTTGCTTCAGGAGATTTGCGTGGAGTAAAAGGAATAAGAAGACACGTTACCAGAAGAGGATGGCAGAACTTAGTCTTGAGAAGCTCCTTAATTTCTTCCCTGGCACCCTTCAGCTGCTCCGGATCGGACGCGGCACATTTAGGAGACGCCACTCCACTGTACAGCGCGGCCGACAAATGCATGGACGGCCTCCTCTACATTTATTCACCAGTTGAGCCCAAAACCACTACTAAGCAGAACGAAATGACGGAATCGAAACAGCAATAAGGGAACACGACCAGAACATAAACAATCCAAACGCGCTTGTCCAACGTACTGAGAGAGAGAGAGAGATAGAGAGACCTAAACGACTTAAGTCAAGCTACATTAGACAAGGCACACTCGGAGAGAGACCGAACCAAAACGCAGATAATCAAAGCAAAACAGCCAAAGCAAAGCAGCAACGCACGATCACCACACACGAATGCTCCACATTCATGTCCTCCTAGACCGAGAGAGGAACACCAGACCTAAACCCGAACTTGTCGAGGAAGACGCGAGAAGCGAGACTGGAGGAAAGGAAGCGCCGCGCGCGTACCTGGTTAAGGAAGGGGCGAGAAACGAGACGGGACGATCCGCGGAGGCACCGGAGAGAGGAGAGAGAAGCAGGAGACGAGGCGGGGGAGGAGGAGGAGAGAGAGAGACGGGCTCGGGAGGCGGAGGGGAGGAGGAGGCGGGAGGAGGCGGCGCCGCGGAGAGAAGCCATGGTCGCCGCTGCTGTCGGCGCGGATGGTGATGAAAAGGACTGCGATGGGAGCGGGAGCAGTTCCATCTTCTTCTTCCTTTTGTCTCGTGGGCTGCTTGAGGATCACACGCGCTTCATTCGCGGCCTCTCCTTTCGTTCGGGGAGGGGGAATTAAAGCCCAGTTTTGGACCGCGAGTGGGGTCGCTTGGAAAGTCTTATTTATGTCCAATTTTAATATTATTATTTTTTTTATAATTTATCCTTTTCGTATCTCCAAAAGACACATCGAGGCATCTAATCTTGAAGTCCTAGTTACGATTCCACGCCACCATCAGCCACCGGGCTCGTGCTCCGGCGCCCGGGCAGCACCGTGCGCGATAATTTCACAGCACGGAATCCAGCAATTTGACGTTAAGGCCACCGCGTTCGGCAAACTAAAAGAAGGAAACGCCTCATTGTCCCTATGATCGACAATGTTCCGAACCTCAACTCTACTATGCACGAAGCATCATGCCACCCTAGAAAAAGCCTCGAATCACCATCTTACCCTGTTGTTTGGAGTTCTTGCATGGTGCAAATACCAGCTTTGAGATTTGCAGAACGAATTTTATTTTGTGATCAATTAATGTGATGTAGAGTTTCTATTTTTCTAGTCATTTGAAACTTTCTTTATGATTTTCGAAATAGTTTTTCAACTTATAATGCGTTTATATCGCGAAGTGATAGAAGCGATTTCTTAAAATAATTTTTTGTTCAAATCGTTAATCTATTGTGAAACAAACGGCATCTTAAAAATAAAAATAAAAATGACATTTTTTTTACTTCAGCTTTTTCATGCCATATGGAAATGCTGCCTCCATATGGGAAGTGGGCCAGGGCGGCCGATGTGATGGTCAAAAAAGAAATATAGAACACCCACTCCGATGACGTAAGCACGTTCGCATGCCTCCAGTAATGCTATTGTGTCTAGGGGTGGTTTCGGAATAGACTAGAATCTCGGCTCCATATTCCAAGATATATATATATATATACGATAAGTTTCAAGTTCTAAAAATTAGAAAATTTATTTCGACAGGTAAGTTCTAGATTTTAAGTAGGCGGAATCTAAAACTTGAAATAAGTTTTTGTGTTTTTCTTTGTCTATATTTTCACCCGATCCTACAATAATTCATGGCATTTTATGTAATCTATAATTACTAATATGAGCTTCCATTTCTAGTGTTATTATGACTGAGATTTTTATTTTATTGATATTTCATATTTTTCGTGTGTCTAAATATAAATTGTGATCAGTAGATTGTAACAGCAAGTAATAGTCATTAAAGTTAATAATTCAGTGCAATTATTCAATTAAGAATACAAGTGAAACCTTGATAGATCTTGGAACATGTGACGGGACAGGTTCTAGATAGATTCTAGGTTCTGACTCTGGAACATGTGATAAGGTAAGTTCCGATCCTAGAACCCGTGCCATGGTAGATTCTAGATTCCAAAGTATGCATAGTAGGTTTCGGGTTTTAAAAAATGAGGAACATGTTCTGACGAATAGAATTCAAGTTTCATCTAGAATCTGAAATCGCTCATCCCTAATTGTGTCTATTTTGAACTACTTGGAGATCAGTGGACCCCATTTTCTTCGAATGTGGAGCATCATCTTTAATGCACCAAATCATCCTCCCATCCCGATCATATTCACATCGAAATTAGAGGATTTGCAAAGATATTACTTCTTCGTGACTCGACTACTAAGTAATTAACAAAGGCGAACCGGAGTCAATCTCGAGACATCGACTCCTTTAGACGGAAGGCTCTAGATATATTGTCATTGGATTAACTTGATATGCTTAACGACATTCGTTTAGAGATTTAAAATTTGGGGAGGGGGGTGTTTAGTACGATAATCAAGGTAAATTTTCATTTTATACCAAGTAAAGCTTCGTAAGTGAAACTTAAAAAAAAAAGTAAGAAGAGTCTTCTGAAACACGCACTTGGCACAAAATGTGGAACTTGACCCGAGTTAAAAGATAGACGGTGAGCGGGAAAGTGAAGACATTTCCTAATTCCTAGTCTCTACACATTAAAGTCAAAAGTTCGCCTCCCAGGAGTGAAGTCAACGACGGGCTGTGGCCCTCATCCCTTTTCATCACTTGATGTTTGGTGCAACTTTTGTAAATGTGAATTCACATTGATTAATTATTTTTTTACCTTTTGCTGACCAAATTCGCATCAGATAATTAACGTGGTTTAGAGTAAATAATATGTAGCTGTTTTATAACTTATCAATTTAAATTTCTGATTGCATATGGGTCGTAATTAGATACGGTAAAACTTTTCTCCTTTGCCTGAAGTGTCGAGTTTATGCTCCGCGTGCCAACAAGCGATATAATTGCATATCGTTTGACTGGTGGGCTTAAAGGATCAATGTCTTGATTAAATTTCTCAAGAAAAGGAATCTCGATGATCATCAAGGGTGCTGGGCGAAAATTTCTACCGCCGTTCGTGGTCTAACGGAGGAGTAACCATTAGGTGAAGGCAGGCAATGGTTTAGAATACGTAGTTTCCAAGTTGGCAATAATGGTTGTTGCGTCGTGGTGTACAACAACAAAGCAGAGAATCAAGTTGAGATGAATTTAGTAAAATGCGCATGCGAGAAAGGGTGCTAATCGAATCACACCTTGTTGTGAATTGGAGCGGTTAATTGTCCAATAATTCACTATCCTGAGAGTTTGAGGGAATATCGTTGCGTCCGGATATGTTATTGAGCTCGGCCTATTGGATTTCCTCTTAGCGAGCTCATCGGAGTGAGGCGTCCAGCTTTTGTTGCGCGTTCCTAATGCCCCAAACTTGGGAATTGCAAATTTTATATTTTGAGCTCGAGTTTTTGCATCAAATGGAAAATTAGTATTGATGGGTGTGAATGCAAAACATCCAGATAGATTCTTTGGTTCAACAAGAAGCGTAGATGTTTGTCATTTTCCATCCATACCAAGCACCACATATGGATAAGAATATTCTCTCGGATATCTCCGTTTCTAAAATCTCTTATTGCATAGGATCGAGAAAATTCTCCCGTATCTTGATTGAGTTTCTAACCAACCAATCAATAATGGTTAGTGGCCACTCCTAATAACACATATGTAAAAAAATATATTAAAAAAAAGGATAGTCTCAAATACTACGCGAGATATGGGACTTGGAGCGCCCCCAAAATAGATTAACTTTTTGAGTCATCCCTTTGAAATGAACCAATTGATGTTTACTTTCTTGGGTAAGTATATCTGAACCCATCTCAGGAGGGGTAGGTCATGACAATGCACGGCTGCGACGATGAGAGTTCGCGGCTGGCTGGCCTCGGGACACAATGGTCGTGGGTCGGCAGGCGGTGTGGGGTCTCGATTGAGAGATGGCGCGGTTACCTAGCTGGTCGTCTCACGGTGGTTCTTGATCAGGAGCTCAGTTGGACAACTGGAATTCAACCGACAACCCTACAAAAAAATAGAGGGAACAAAGTAGAGAAACACGGCAACCGTCCCAGACTAGGGCCAACGACGTCAACAGCGGGGCTGGCGGTTCTCATCGAAACAGAAAGGAAAGCAGCAGCGTCATCTCAGCTCTTGCACGAACAGGGAGCAGCTTCACGATTGGAAAGGGGCTCGGCTAGACCAGGATAAACAGAGTAGACGTGCCGTGGTGTGGGGCTGTGGCGATCGCGAAACAACAACGTCGCTAGAGGCAGGTTGGTAGATTAGCGACCAGTTCGTCAAAACGGTTGGGAGCTTATCGCGGTGGATGGAGGAATGCTGGAGCCGCAGCTGGATGGTTGCTTCAAAGTAGCCACAGTAGGGGGCGCTGACATGGTGGCTCGAGCTGTGAAGCGATGCTGCCGGCGTGGAAGAGAATCTCGGCCAAGGAACAGCACGGCACCCCACGGAACAGGGCAAGGACGCCGAAGCCTTGTCGTTGTGAATCAGATCAGTGGCAGGCGTCAAGGCTTGACCAAGCAACCCGTGTCACAAGTGAGGCAGCGGCGTCACGAGTGGAGGACTCGGCCAGGGACGCTTCTTGGCCGAGGGCTATCTCTCTCTCTCTATGTGTGTGTGCGCGTATGTGTTTCGCTCGTCAATTTTCTAATCGTCATCGCCGAATAATGACCGATGCCTAATTCTTCAGCTTAGTGATGTTTGCGTCGGGAGAATTAGGTCAAGTTAAGGGCTTCAATTTTCTATTATTTGTAAATTTGACCAAAAATTACAGCACCTTTTTCAATTAAGTCCTTGGGGGACCAAATTGCATTAAATTGGCCCTTTTCTTAGCTAAATTTCGGCCAAGCCCATTACATGGGCCCACCGAATTCTCCATGTCTAGTACGGGCTGAATTAGGCCTAAAATTTGATTAATTTCTAAATAGACCTAACCCAATTGAAGTTCAGAGCTGTAATTTTCGGGCCCGTTTTCTTGGCAATTTTCGACCTCCGTTTCCTATTGCCTTGGCCGAATTCTTCATGACTAGTCCATTCCCACGGCCGTTCCGATCCGATGCAAATGCATGAAACGTGAACGCAGGCTAAACTATACGATAAATTAATTATGCGAAAACTATAACTAAATGTCATGCAATTTAATTAGCACTTTTGTTTAGGGTCTGGGGCCGGTCCCTAAGTTTTTATGCAATATATATCCTAAGATGGGTAGCTAAAATTTAGGTGCCAACACTTATGTATGATTTGAGATATGTTAGGTAACCAAGATTCATGCCTAATATGCAATGCCAAATTGCCAATCAATTCTTTATTCTTCTTCTTTTTGTGTTTTTCTTGTTTTTAAACTAAATTCAACATGGACATGACTTATTTACGTGCTTTGACTATATGAAGTAATCTCAAGCTGTTATGTCAGTACCACAATTACTCCAAATTAATTTTTGTCACAAAAACCCTCAGACTAGTACATTTGTGCCACATTTACCCAAATCTAATTTTTGTGTCACAAAAAACCCCAAAACATTTACTTCAAATCGGCACACATGTGTCACATTTAACCCAAATTGTGGAAATTTGGGATTTTTTTTAGCAAATGTGGCACGAGTGTACCGGTTTGGAGCTAAATATGACACAGATGTATAAGTTTGTGGCTTTTTTATTCCAAAATTAATTTTGGAATGTGGCACGAATGTACCAGTTTGTGGTTTTTGTTGGTATTAACCCTTTTTTGAATTTAGCAAAATTTTTAATTAATTTATAAACTTTTGTTTGCTTTATTTAACAATCCATTATATTTATCAACTCTTTTTAGAAATTATCAACAATGAAGTGTGTTGCCAACTAGTTTTGCACTACCAGCTTTTCTTTGAGTTAGTTACCAATGTTTTTTTTTTTAGTTTTTCTTAAATTATCATCTTATTTTATCTTTGACATAAAGAATGTTCCCATTATCTTTTACCAGCTTTTATTTACATTTCTTACCAACGCCTTAAATTTACCAACTATGATATGAAACTCTCAACCTCCAACTTTATCCAATTAAGTTACCAACTCTTATTTGAATTATTTATTGACGTTCATTTAATTATTTAATTTACCAAGTGTCTTAAGTATGTCTTATATAAATTTATGGATTTTTTTTTTGTGTGGATTGTCAACTTTTATTTCAATAGGTTACCAACTACTTTCCATTTACCCACCTTCATTTGAGTTGCTTATCGCAATTTATTAATTATTTTAAAGTAAGTAATTTTTCTATAAGTTATTAATTTTTATTTTTCTTTCTTGATAACTAGTTGGTAACTTAATCGGTAAAAATTTGATAAGTCATTTATGCAGCTCCATAAACCTGGGAGTACCCAACTTAGCCCTTCGGTTCATGGAGGTGTGTCAGCATGTTGAGCAAGCAGGAGGAGTTACATCCTCCACTTCTTAGCTTCATCATCAGTGAAAGGCGGAACCCTTATAAACAGAAGAGAACGGCCGATCAGCTCCATAAGAAGCCTCCAACGTTTCAAGATCTAAATTTTTCATCCCAACTAGGGAGGGACTACCCTCCTCTTGTTCTAATGATTTTAGAGTTACGAGGTATACTTCAACAAGCCGAGACAGTTTAAAGACTTATCTAGGTCTGAGAACAGCTAGTAATTAGAAGAGAAATAAACTTAGTAAGTAACTCAGATAAGAATTTGTACACAAAACTAATGGTAACTTAATAATAAAAAGTTGGTAAGCCAATCTAATTAAGTTGTTTTTTCCTAACAAAAGTTATTAAATCTAAAGCGTTACTTAGAAAGACAAATAGAAGTTTGTAAATGAGGGTTAGCAAATTGAAAAAAAAAATTACATGTTGATAAGTATCTCAAATGAGACCCGATACTAGGTGGTAATTTCATAAAAGAAAAGTTGACGAGTCATGCTAATTTAGGTTAATAATCTATCAAAGGAGTCATTTAATTTAATGGGTTTCTATCCAAGACAAATAAAAATGGGTAACCCAAACCAACTGGTAATTTAATATAAGAAAAATTGGTAAGTCAATCTAATTTAGGTTGGTAATTTCATATAATAGTCGGTAAATTCAAAGCATTGGTAAGTCATGTAAATAAAATTTGGTAAGTCGACACGATAATTGGTGATTTGCAAACCACGAAAAGATTGGTAATTTTATAAAAGTGTTGGTACCAACAAGTTTATTGGAATGAAAGTTACCTGTCATTTTTTTTTATTAACAATTTATCAATACAAATGGAAATATTCCAACATGGAAAGAAATCTATATTTTTGGGCACATGACAAAGAATTCGACCAACTTAAAATGTTTCGATTGTATTGACACCTTACTTGATGCGCGCACAAGATACCTCCTTCTATGGTAAAAAATATTTTATGTTTTATAAACAATTTAAATCAAGTCCATATCTACCATTGATTATGTAGGCCCTGCGATAGATTCCACATGATTGATGGTAGAGCTGGCATTTTTATGACCTATAAATTACGCAATAACTTTTCTCTCCGCATTAAAAAATAATAAGAAAAAGATGCCCTCCTCGTCCCTTCCGAAAGAGGAAAAGAAAAGGGAAACATTAGCAAGAGGGAAATTACACATGCATGAACTTTGACATGGAACAAAACCCAAACAATTACTCAAAGTTCCCTCGCTCCCTAACCAAGCGACAACTTCGGTTCTACAAGACCTATTGCAATTCCTGCTTTGACTTCTATTGTAAAGACTACACCACTAAATCAAGTCTCTTAGCTATGTAAATTCTACTCCAAACAAGCAGCAATTCTTGTATAGAGAACTGCAACAAAACTGAGATCCTCCTTCAAACCGACCCTTCTAGGATGCCGACGATCTCGGCTCGCTGGTCGTCGGTCAAGTCCGTCGGGAACTCCACTAGGAAAACGACCTTCAAGTCGCCCCTCCGGCCATGCTCTTTCGACACAGGCATGCCTTGCCCTACAATGACCTTCTCATAGCCCGGGTATATGATCTCATCTACTGTGAGGTCCAGGCTCTTGCCGCCCAACAGAGGGACCGAGAGGTCGCACCCGGTTAGGGCCTTCGCTAGCGGGATCTCGACCGCCAGTTCCAAGTCGTCGCCTTCTCTTCTGAACAGGCCGTGCTTTTTCTCCGCGATGACAAAGGTTATGTCGGCCGGTTGGACGCCGGGCCGCTCGTTCCCCATGCCTTGGAATGTTATTTTGGTCCCCTTTTTCCATCCCGACTTCACTTTTATTGTGAGTAGTTCTTCTTCTTGAATTATTTGCCTGCAAATAAAAAAGATTAATACATCGTTTGATAAAACTTACACCTTGCTGTCTTTAAGGTAATATTAAATCTTTCTAAACAAATCATATTTGTTTAGAATTTTTTAGTTTTTTTAGTTTTTTTGAAAAAATTCTCAAACAAAAGCATTATACTCCGAGAAAACTGTCTAGAACATACCCAGTATTCGTAAGGACGTCTCTTGTCACCTTGATCTTCTTCATGCAACCGTAGCACAACTCCTCGAGGGTGCACTCCAAAGTCCTCTCGATTGCCGGAGGTTTCAGCATCCCAGTCGAATTGGAGAACATGATCGGCATGGAGCTCATCCGGCTCGAGCTCCTCGAGAGTGAGGTCGGGACGAACGTTGTGGAATCGGTGCTCCTCCGGCTCATGCTCCTGAAAGGAGAGGAGGGCGTCGGCGGCTGACTCCTCCGGTTTGCGCTTCTCGAGAGAGGGGACGGCATGGAGGAGAAGAAATTCTCTCTCCGGTGCCCAAAGCATCCTCCCCTAGGGCTCCTCGGCTCTTCGTCGTCGATACCGTTCTTGTGACTATATCTGTAGCTGTGGATTCCACTCATGTTATCTTCTTCTTGGTGGATGGAACCAAGCTCCTGGAATTGATGGCTGCTACATGTCACAGAGAATTCTAAAATGATTGCTTAATGCTATCGATTCGTCTCCATCGTGTCTAATACGATTTAGTTATTATGATTTTCACGTATTTGATGAACGATTAAGGTGGTTCGTATTCGTCGACAAACTCATCGCATCCATCTTTGTTTAGTTTGATGTTGGTATGATCAACGTTGAAGAATCCTAGGTCATTGGTCGGTAGAAATTTTGTTCAGAATTGATCTTCTTATCACATATATCCATCTTTGCCCAACTGCTGCCACATAGCTTATGTATCGCGACATCAATTTGGGTTGTGTGATCGAAACGGAAACAAAGGCGTACCTCGCCGTGCTGCTGTCTAAAGGATTGAGAGGTCGGATTCGCTTCGACGTCGTTCAAGGATGAATCCGGGGCAGCTCCGACGGCCTTGGGCTCGTATCCAGCTCTGATCCGGCCAGGAGGTGGACGCTTATCGGGATTCCATTTCGCTTTGAGGGATTTGTAGGCTCTGGAGATGTCCGGGATGCAGCCGACTCTTGGTATGCGGACGACGTCCGAATGATCAACCATGAGAGAGGGAGAGGAAGAGAGGGAGAGGGAGAGAGAGCATGCAAAAGGATTGCAAGGTCAAGCATACATGAGCCGATATAGTAGGCCTTTGTTTAGCAAAATCCGTTGAAGAAAAAGATGAGAGAAGGCTGTTCTCCTTAATATTTTAATATCGACTTTTTGCCAAAAATTAAAGCATTAAAAAAAATGATTATTATCCTTTTTTTCACCCCGAAATCCCCAATTATTTTTCATGTAAAACAATGGTCAACGCCACGACTTGCGAAAGACTCTATACCCATTTAGTTTCTGCCTTTTTTTAAAAAGAAATAATTTAAACTTTTTAAGTATGGTTCGAGCTTTCTAGGCTTTTTAGTTTAGAGTTTTGAGGAGCGCCTAAAGACTGGTCAAGGTGGAGACCGTTTCTATCTGATTCGACCGGTCAATTTGACTTTAGGTCAATGAGTGTTTCATGCACCCTTGGCAGGCAGGGGTGAACAATTTCAAGATTGGTCCAGGTTTCATTTGGAACATAGAATCTATCAATTGAAAACGATTTTTCAATTTTTTAGAATTTGGAACCTACTCTGCATACCCTAAAACTTGAAACCTACCATGTCACGGGTTCTACGGTCGGTTCTAATGTCTACCCAAGTTCCATTTATATTTTCAATTGAACGATTGCTGTGAATTATCACCTCTAATAACTACCATTTGCTGATACAATTTACTAATTATAACTTATAATTAGACACACGAAGAATATGAAATATTAACAAAGTTAAAGTCTCAATCATGAATATCGCTGGAAATGGAAGCTTAGACTAGTCATTCTAAATTACATACTCATCATTGGACGACATTAAATACTATAGGATCGCGTGAAGATATAAAACAAGAAATACACAAAGACTTGTTCAAGGGTTCAAGAGAAACCTCCAACCTGGAACTTGCCCATTAAAACCGGTTCCCCAATTTTTGGAATCTGAAATCTACCTTGTATACCCTGGAATCGGATCGGTTCTCACCGATTTGATTCTACCCTCAAATCATACTCAACCATAGAAATATGAACAAATTCAATTTTCTTTGTTCTTGCAATCTTGCATGAGATCAAAAGCACTTGCAACCTAACACGTTTCATCTGGCTGGGAATTGAATCACTAAAATTGTAAGTTTTCTTGAGGTTATCCCCACTATGTGCGGAAAGAGAAAGCTTCACACCGGAGGGGAAGTAGTGAGTTATCAACCTATGCCCAGCCCTCCACCCAAAATATCAACAAGAAAAAAGAAGGCAGGGTTATTTCCGCACCCTTTTAAAGTAAGATGCACCATTTTAAAGTCGATAGACCAAATACTCTCTAACACTAAATAAAAACCAACGTTTATCGGTTATTTTTTTTATACATTTAAGGAAAATTTCAAAAAAGGGCCCCAAGTGCCATCATTTTTTCAAATAAGGGTCAAAAGTGGACATTATTTCAAATAAGAGTTTGAAGTGGCCAAATTATCTCAAATAAGGACATGAAGTGAATATCGTTTCAAATAAAGGCATGAAGTGCTTTCATTTTTTCAAATAAGGACCCGGCTCAAGAGCATTTTCTTAATTTTCTTTTTTAAAATAAAATTTATTTTAGT
>BCNH02000006.1:32284398-32322199 GCA_001662345.2 Metrosideros polymorpha var. glaberrima | reverse complement strand
TATATATATTTATTGAGTAATTTATCTTTGAAAAAATTTCAAATAAAGATATGAAATGTCCTATTTTTTCAAATAAGGACCCGAACATTTTTGTCTTTTTACTTTTTAATTATCTTGTCTTTTTTCTTAAATTTTTTTCTTTCATTTTTCTGTTTTCTTTCTTCTTTACCGACTACGGCCACCATCAACGATGCCCCCAACAGGGCAAGGTGACGGTTGCCCACGACTGACGAGGGTGGCTGTCTCCTGAGATCGGCGATGGCCACCAGCGTAAAGAAGAAAGAAAACAGAAAACAGAAAAAGGAAAAAAATAGAAAAAAGGAAAAAAAAAAAGAAAGAAAGTAAAAAGACATAAATGCCATGAGGTCAAGCCCTAATTTTAAAAAAATAATGGTACTTCAAGCCTTTATTTAAGGGATAATGACACGAATGGTCTCTAAACTTTGTCCCAATATGCAATTCGGTTCCTAAACTTTTAATTTAACATAAATGGCCCTTTTCCTTGAACTTTCAATTTAGCACAAATGGACCCTGAACTTTTGGTACGTATCCAAAGTAGTTCTTAAATTATATGAAAATGTTCAATGTTATCCCTAAACTTAAATTAATGAAAGGATCATATAGTTTGAACGTGTACCAAAAGTTTGGGAATAATTTGTGTCAAATTAAAAGTTCAGGGATCATTTGTGTAATTTTCTCATTATTTAAAATAAAGTTCATTTCATGCCCTTATTTAAGAAAATAAAGGCACTTCAGGCTTTTATTTGAAATAAAATCTACTTCGAGCCCTTATTTGAGAAAATAAGGGCACTTCAAGCCATTATTTAAAATTTTCTCTTGATTTTAGGATGTTCTTTAGGAACCCTCGTCTCTAACATTGATCGACTAGTCATTTACCGGATTTTCAAATTCCGAGGAATTGAGATTGATGGGAGAAAAGGGCGATCATGAAATTGAATCTTTATGGGTCTTCCTTGTTTTCAGCTAATTGACCTTTTGATCGACAACATGCGGTCAAAGTAGCACCTTTTTTATTTGACAAAAAAAGAGAAAAGAATAGCACGTTTTCACCTTTTGTCACACTTTCAATGTTGTGGTTGACTTGGAGAAAGGGTAATTGAGTCTTTTAGGCAACGTTATTTCATCTTAGTAAGAAAAGGATTTTCGAAATGGAGATTAAAGGCGATGAAGAGGAAATTGGTATTTTCCCTATTTTCTAAATACTCAAACGATTTGATCCACAGTATACATATGTAGCATATACATCGACGAAAGAAATACATACATGTATATCTTTAACGGCAAACCTGATTATCTGATTAGTGGAGGTCTGAATCTGACACTTTGAAGAAGTTTTCAAGTCATCTAGGAGGATCATGTCGCGTGAGCAATCATATAGTTACAAATGTCACACATTTCATTATCTTCCCTCTAAGAAAACAATTGACCCAACATTTTATACTCCATGATTAGTTGGATGGATGGGTGTCGTGATTGGCCTAAAGTTTTTGCTCTGTACGTATATTTGTGTTCCAACCTTTTTTTTCCCAGGTAAATGTTGACTTCTCCGATTATGGTAAATGTTGACTTCTAGGAGGATCATGTCACGCGAGCAATCATATAGTTACAAATGTCACACATTTCATTATCTTCCCTCTAAGAAAACGATCGACCCAACATTTTATACTCCATGATTAGTTGGATGGATGGGTGTCGTGATTGGCCTAAAGTTTTTGCTCTGTACGTATATTTGTGTTCCAACCTTTTTTTTCCCAGGTAAATGTTGACTTCTCCGATTATGGTAAAAGTTACTCGAATAATCACTTAATCTTTTGTTAGAAGATGATTATCCCGATAACAAAAGCCGAAAATGGGATTATTTTGCACAAAGAAAAGAAGAAATTTGTTTCTTAATAGATCTTCATTTTAATATATTGGTGCCAAATTAACCTTCTCTATAATGTAGATTATATATTTAATATTTAATTCATCCTTTTGACTCCCGCCACTAGGTTAATGGATTGATTCATTGAACCTACCCAATAAAGGAGTATGTTTAAGCGTAATTAAAGGAAAGTTTGTCCTAATATGGTTTATTAAATTATTATGGACAATGCGATCATGTACGTTTTCTAGCATATTCATCATAAAAGTTTACTTTCTAATACAAAAGAAGGGACAATGTAACTTTTACTTGAAAAGCAATTACATAAACAAAGAAAATAAATGGGTTGAGCAATTTTATTTTCCAATGACAAATGTAGATAATGGGTTCCCAATAAATTCTAATCCAGCTTATCCTTTCTGGATTGTTTGAGAATTCCTTAATTACTCAAAGCCCATCTTAATCCAATTTCATGTCCCCTCTAATCTTTCTCTTCATTTGTATTTTGTTATTATTGAATAAGATATGTCCAAGAAAGTTCAATTCCTGCTTGGCAATTGGGTACATGCGAAAAATTTAAGAAAAAGATAGAGAAATCATCAGTGAAAGCGAAGTCCATTGGGCATCCATAGCCGTAACTATTTCACAAAATATCGGCTTCTTCTTTATAGTTAAGATATATAACTAATATTTATTGAGTAATTTTGATGAACAATAAGTGACGCATGAGTTTTTAACACATATAGTGGATATAAATTATGCTTTTCCTCTACTAAAATTGGCCATGATATTTAAAATATATATAGGGAAAATTCCAAATAAGGCTTGAAATGCTATCATTTTCTCAAATAAGGATATGAAATGGATCGTGTTTCAAATAAGGGCTTGAAGTGCCCTCATTTTTTCAAATAAGAATATGAAGTGGACATTGTTTCAAATAAGGGCCTAAAGTGGCCACATCATTCTTAAAAAAGGGTCTGATCTCATCGGTTGGTCAATGACATATACGTCAATTACATTTTTTTAAAAGAAAAATTCCTTTTTTTTTCCTCTCTTTTTTTTTTTTTTTCTACATGTTGGCCACCCCCCATTGGCAATGCGGCAATGGCCAACATGCACAAAAAGAAAAAAAGAAAAAAGAAAAAGAGGAAAAAAAGAGTAAAGGACAAAGATGTCATTGACGAGCTAGTGAGATTGGGCCTTTTATTGAGACTAGCATGGCTGCTTTAGACCTTAATTTGAAATAATATCTTTATTTGAGAAAATGAGGGTACTTCAGGCCCTTATTTAAAACAAAGTCAATTTCAAATCTTTATCTGAGAAAATGAGAACATTTTAGACCCTTATTTAGATTTTTCCTATATATATTTCTTTGTCAACTAAGGTGTGCATGGTCACACTTATAGAGTAGAAATCCGTTTGTTAATGCAATTTCAGTTTTTTATATCTGGAGCACTTTTTCACTTATGCAGCAGAAATGCGTTTAATAAAACTTCTTTTTTTTTTTACTTGAGAAGTGCTTTTTCCCTCTACAAGTTGTTTTTGCCCCAAAAAACGAAATAACTTTTTCTTACTTCTTTACTTTTGGGGTACTTTTTTTTTTCCAATTGATATCTAAACTTTTTGCATTTTTGGTAATTTAGTTCATTTGATTGGTCGGCCAAAATAATAATATTTTAACATTTTTGAAATTTTTTAATTATAAGTATTTTTATTTTTTCCTTCTTGATTAGAAGTGTGGCTGGCCACTGGTGAGGGTCGTTCTCGCCATGGCCTCGTCGCCCGCGGGTGAAGGAAGAAAAAAAAATAAAAATTTTCTCTTGTTCTATCAAATGAATTTCTCCTCCAAAAATCTACTTTGAAGTAGAAGTAGAAGTAGAAAAATCAACTCATAAAGCAGAAGTATTGTCATATGCGCCCTTAGTCCTTTCTCTTTTAGAAAATTCGAACATGGCTTGTGGAAAATCTCCCATAAATAGCGGAATCTCGATTTCTTCGCGCAAAAGCTTTCGGACCTTTTTTCGTTCTTAGCCTAAGAATCTATTCTAGGATATGGACTTGTGTCTTATCAACTGTTAACAAATCTTAATTTCTCCAATCCGAAAATTCCAACCAGTCGTCATCGTCCACATGCTTTTGCATATGAAAACGTTTTTGTTTTTATTTTTTATGGCCCCTCCTTTTCGTCCCCCTCTTCTTTTGCATATTTTTTCATTGTTCTGTGGAATTATTCCCCAATTTTTTTTTGTCAAAGTCAAGAAAAGACAGATTTCGCACCGAAGGCAGCGGGCGCACGTGGTAAAAGAGACTTTGGGCAGTTCAGAAGCTTCCCGGCTGTTTCCCTCGTTCCTATCCCCGGGAAGAGTCGCGAAAAAGGTCGTTCCAAATCGACCATTGTCGTAGTTGGTAATGGAGTATTAAACAGGCGATGAAGAAGAAGTAATAATTGCTTGGTCGAAAATAATAAATTTCGACAACATGGGTCGTATAAATGGTTGAATCGGGCCAAATCCACACCCACCTACCCACTTCCCTAGACGGCGGTCCTTTCTTGATCCTAGGATTAGAATTCACCCAGTGTGAAAATTGACCCGGGAGCTGACAAATCGATTAACGTTGGGTCCAATAATCTTTTGGATCCTAGTGAAAATTCACCGAGGAGATTGCAGATGCGAAAGTGCCAGTGGCGAAAACCTCCCGATTCCTCACTACCCACTTTGAAAAACTTGGATGAGCACACGCAAATAAGCTTCCGAAAGGATTGGCGGGGCGCCTTTCGACGTGCATTGTCCGCGCGCGCTGGAGTCGAATTCGGAAGTCGATTCGTCGTCGATCTGGCTCGGGAGAGAAGTTACAACGTTACGACATCTGCCTTCTTTTATTATGATTTATTATTGTGGACAAACAGATGAGACTAGGCCGTGAATTATTGGATTGCTTCGAATAAGTCACTTTTTCGCATGGACAAAGATGTGTCCCAATTGGCACGATTATTTATTTATTTTCTGCATAAAAAAGAGAGCAGATTTAACAAGCGTGAAAGCAAAGTAGGAACATTGAACTAAGACAAAGCAATCGAATGGTGTGAAATTGTCCCGCGCGAGGACATGCGGAAAGACACACAGGACTGAGATCCGCAAATGATTCGAAGCACTTTGGGGCCGACTCCGGCGCCGTAATTTGGGTCGAAGCAGGCCGCGAATTAGTATGCCGACGAGAGCGACAGCAATCGTTTTCTGTGTCTTGGGGTGGTCCTTCAACCTTCTTTCACATATAATTAGAGCTTAGAACCCTCGAACTTACTAGTTTTTAAGCTTTGATTTTGTGCATTTTAATCCTTGCGTCATCATGCGGCTTTTTTTTTTTTTAAAGTCTTATGTGAACGTTAAGTTTTGTAGGAACACTCTCAACAAAGAAACGATGTCGCTTTTGCTAGAAAGGAAAAAGATCACAAGGGGCAAGTGTCGGCCCATCTTCACCGGGGATAGTTTGCGACCCTCGTATAGGAGTTGGCAAATTTAAGGAGTCGATCAAAAAGGCAATCAAAAGTTAGTAAAAAAATAAGAGATCATTTGTAAACCATCAAGACCATTTAGTAATTTCATAAATAAAAATGGTAAGTTTGGAACAAATAACCAAGAGATCAAGTGACCTATGTCACTTATTATATATACACAAGACTCTTTTAGAAATCTACAAGTACGGAAATTCTTTCTTTTGTTCTAACGGAATAGTAGAATCGTCCTTGATTACAACTAGATTCTTGTGTATGTATTACACATCCTGTCATGCGATGCTGTGCTTGTGCATAATTTTTTTAAATTTAACCGCGCAATCGTAATGAAAAATACCTGGTCACAAGAACTTTATTTAATGAACAATAAGTAAACATGTTTCTGAAGTGATACACAATTTCCATCTATGTAATTTAAACAATCAATCTAATTGTTCAAAAAAAAAAAAATAGAAACAACGTAAAGGAGACAAAATAAGTCAATTTCACAGGATTTGATTTTGAAGGCAACATTGCTCAATAATGTCGTGCGCAGACACTGACAAACAGGTTCAAGCTTCTCTGCTGAAAATACGACGGAAACCAGAGCTCATGCTAGACTTTCATTCTAAAATTACTTGAAAGCAAAAAAAAAAGAAAGATTCAGCGCAACATAACTTGCCAGTTGCCATCCAGCAACAGGTTATATGGCCAGTCGCCATTCAAACTAAGTGTTGATGTTGAACTAGTTTGCCTCATACCGCAGTTTTAATTCCCATTAACTGATATCCATAGGGATGAGGGAATGTTATCTCAGCATCCAGATTTCAATCACATTGCAGACATAATTCTAAGTAGTTCAGCATAAATTATGCAAAACAAGAAAAAGGAGCAGTCCCTAATTGATTCACTTTTCCGGAACAATACGAAAAAAAGGATGATGGAGAAGCTACAGGTGGTTGAGGAACACTGAATGATCAGCTTCCAACCCCACAGAAAGATCAATCCATTCTCCCCTTCAGAATTCGTTCTCTGATTTCAGTTGGTGTTCTGCAAGAGGAAAAATAAAAAAACAACGATGGCATCAGCCATAGTTGTCATCGCCCTTCCACAATGCTGTCACATTCTGAATGCCAGGTTTGTATTATTTTCATGCATCTTAAGACAGATAAATAAGCAAATTCCACCAAAAAAGAAAATCAAATAACTAGGGAAGTATTGACCAAGCTTAGTGGTTGTTAGGACGGAAAATGGAGACACCATCATATAGCCCCTTCTTAATCTTCTCTTCCAGGGGTGGGGTTTTGATTTTTTTTTGGGGGTGGGGGTGAGGACCACTATCTTTGTCAAATTCACCACATAAAAACCGACTTCACCAGGAATTTATTCTCATTAGACTCAGAAGTTCTTACAGCCTTGTTTGCCAGATAATGAAGTAAAATGATGCTGAATAGCGTATTGTCATTAGCTTACTTCAACAATCCATTTCTCTCCCAAAAACCACCCCACAAGTGAGAAAATGAATATCTAGAAACTGAAGAGGGCCACAGAGTTTTAGATTTTACCAGATCCATGAACCAGAAACTACAATTTACCCTCATGCATATGGATACACTGTTCACACAGGAGGCTACGTTCATACAGATAGTCATGGAGACATAATCTAGTCATCAAAAAGACGAGAAGAAGGCTTACACAACATAGACATGTCCTCCCCAACCACTTAGACAGTCCCTGTCTACTGATGATAATAAAGCTTGAGAGATAGTTTCAAACAATTCCTCAGATTCCTGATCAAAACCAAAGGCAAATTGACAATGATGAGTTGTCGCACATGCAATAAAAAGCATTTCTGCATTATTATAAGCACACAACTTGTGTACAGAAAACTTTACACAAGTTGTGTTGGATCCGTAACGTGGCATCATGCTTAACTTTTTAAACCAAACATGACACAAGTCAAGCATCCAACATAGCCTGCGTAAGCTTTTCTCTACACAGATTGTGCACAAAACATTATTCCTTACAAAGTTACAAACTAACCATGTCAGGCTTGAACATTGACTCACAGGCACCATAAAGAGATTCTGAGGCAGTGCCAGCAACAACAAAATCTTTAGCTAGCTCCCTGCAAAACAGAAGCAACCAAAAGAAATCACTGGAACTATAGAGAAGCTGTTGCATATAGCAACGAAATGATTACAGTATCTTAATCATCTTTTAGTAATATGAATCTTTTAAATAACACAGTGAAGACAATGAACCACAAAACAAGATGGGTTATTAAAAGAGCTCCACATGGTCTATTGACAATTTTCCCTTGTAGGTAATACTTGGTTATATTTGGATATTGAATGAAGACAGCAGCATATGACCTAAAAAAAATCATTGCCTAGCTCAAAGGGAAGCAAAATGGTAGGAGATCATGAAAAGTAATGAAAGTACTTTCATTTGGTGTTAGATGCAAGGAAATTGGAAAAAAGGAAACACTGGTTAGTCAGTTAATAGAACATACAATCCAGGACCGAAATTTGGCAAATTAGAATATCAGCACATTCTCAGTTACATGTACACATGCCTAATTCTCTTCCTATTGATCATGGAGGTACCATTCCCACTCTATTTCACAAAGTAACAATTGGTCTCGCGCTTGATCTAACAACCTTGAAAAACTTCGTCAAATGTGAAACCAAGCTAGATATGCCTCGACAGAAAAGTTAAAAGGACTCATTTAACCAGGGTAATTATCTTTTCATATTTAAGGTGTACCACATGTCTATTTCTCTTTCACTTGATCATGGAGGTACCGTCCCCACTCTTTTTCACAAAGTAACAATCGGTCTCACTCTTAAAATAACAACCTAGAAAAACTTTGTCAAATGCGAACCAAGTTAAATATGCCTTGACAGAAAAGTTCAAAGGACTCATTTAACCAGGCTAATTATTTTTTCACCTCTTTTGACAAGTGTCAGCGTCAAAAAGTTCCCCAAATGAAAAATTTTCACTCCATCTTCATAATAGGAGAGAGATATCGCTAAATCATTTTTTTACAGCAAGTTCTGCTCACAACCAAAAGATGTAGGATTCACAACCTAAACAAATATGATGACAAGCATTGAGAGAACTAAAGAAAAGAAAGCATGAATAAGGACTTGATACAAACCTCAATGAGCAGACTTATATCACAAACAAGAAAATCAATGAGTGGATATTACATGGCGTGAAAAATTAAATACAAGACATACAAACCCTTTAATTATTTGTTTATGTTGAATTATATACAACTTGGACTGTAACATGTCACGGGACAGTGGAAAAAGAGCAAGAAGGGTAAGTACTGAAGAAGGCATATGACAGCAAAATATGAGAGAAGCAAAAAATATCGAGATAGGAATTCTAAATGTACGGACAAAGAAGCGGGAAACCCTAAGCTACATAAATATGCTGACCAACAACACAATGAAACAAACTCATGGCAAATGAACATGATTCCGATCAAGAATTCACAAATACATCTTGGATAAGGCTATGATAACATTTATCAGCAAAGTTATGCCACTATTGCAGGGGAAAAAAGAAAGAAAAAAATGTGACTACAGTTAAGTCACATAAACAAAACCCAAGAGATGGCAATTTTGAGTTGTGAAAGCAAAGAAACACAAATCATACATCCTTCTCAGTGATTACAATGGAGAACACCGAACAGAATAATCAAGATAAGTACAAGGAAGGATATTCTGTGGATTGCACAGGAAAGCATGGGAAAAGAACATGATAACAGTACAAACAACTGGCAAAAAGCACAGCAGGAAAATGTTCTTAACTCCGAGAATTCCATTTTTCAACTATTACACTTGTTTCTGCCTTCCAAATATAATGCGAACTAATGATCAAGCAGCTTCTTCATCCACAGAGAAAACTTAGATCCCGCCAATAATATTATGTTAGAGAGAGAGAGAGAGAGAGAGAGAGAGAGAGAGAACTCGACCAACATCACAAACAGGAATTAGGTATCAAAGATCGGCTTAACCACTACTCAGAGTTGATGGGTCAAATTGGAACTTAATAAGGGATTTCCCCATTCATGTGCAATTTAACTTACCTAAAATAATTTGCTAGATGTCATTGATTTTTTTTTTCAGTATACAATAAGACAGAATTCAACAAACAAACAAGCAGTTGATGGTGCAAGCAATCCAATTGGGCTACTCATTTCAATTGAAGATTTAGGATTTCAATTCACATTTCACAATCCAATGGTCCTGAACTGAAAATACTCTATGACATTAGAGATAAATGGCAAAGTTATGGCTACCACAAAGATTTAAGGGGAAAAATTAGGAAGACATGTAGTATAAAAGATGATGTTAATACTTTAAGCTGCAAGAATTTCACAATTAGCAGTTACCAATGCGGGTGAAAATGAAGAGTAAACTGTAACAAACATACTTGGCTCCAATAGAATCCATCGTGCAAATGAAGGGTTTGTCTTCATCTCCCAGCCCAGCAATTACAGGTTGGCAAAAGTATGGGCCAAATCTGAAAAGCAGACAGAAGCAAATATATTTTAACAAAGAACAATCGACCTGACTGCACAACTTGAGAAATAAATAATAGATGCCAATACTTGGGGCTTTTTCCTGGCCTTTTCCAATCATGCTCATAAGGAAAAACAGGAACATGTAGTAAAATGAGGATTAAAGAACGTACTGAAGAAACCTCATCCTACAGATTTAGCTTTTAAAACCCAGTGAATTAGTAATCACAAAAGGCTATACAAGATGATCAATCTCTATAGCATGAAGGAAGAAGTCTGCAAAAGCATCAATACTCTGCAATGACCTAACACATATAACTTAAAGATCACAATAGCATTTCACATCTCAATGTGTATATCAAATTTTTTTTTTATCTGATGGGGGGAAGTGCTGGTTGATTTGTGGCTGGACCAGTCCAAGACAAGCTAAAACGAGCCTAAATTTGCAGCGACTATCCTCTATAGCTTGTCTGCTTATTATAAGTCTAATGTGAACACCAAGCACACAATTTTAGATATTTCCCTACACACTTTCCATTTCTTATGGCTTATGGAACCAAAGAAAAGGAACATCCTTGAGAACCCAAGTTCTTATCCCAGGTATTTGTTCCTAGTGAATGCACTCGTACGCTAACAAGCAATGCACAAACTTAAACGACTATCCACGAGACACTTCTCCGAACCCAAAGGGGGGGAAAAAGAAAAAAACAAAACCCTGCGAAGTAAGAGTTGAAAAGCTAACCTTTTCTCGTAGAGGATAGCTGAAACAAGGCTAGCAAATGTCTCGGGCTTCATGTCCCTCTCTTCCCGAAGCTGATACAGTTTGTGCCTGAACACCAGCCTCTGGTACCTTCAAATCACACACCGCCAACACTCGATCAGTCGCACAATCTAAACCCGCAAAAAGAAAATCACACCCAGTTGCGACTAGGCCGAAGCCGAGCTTGAAGGGAAATCAAACAGCCATTATTACAGAGTCTGAGCATCGGTGGCGAGTCCAGAGAGACCGAGGAAGAGCTTGTCGTGAACTTTGTAAATCCTCTGGAAATCGGTGGCGATCGTCTGGAGCTGCACCCCGAGCCGGCGGTCGCTGGCGATGGCGAAGCAGTTCTTGCCCACCATGGCGATTAGGGCACTTCCGTTGTACTCGAAGATCTGCACGGCGTCGCGCACGGTTCCGACGAATCAATCAAATCAACAACATTGCGAAACTCAACGTCACGATCCCGGGCAAAGCGGGCGCGACCGACCCTCGCGGTACTTACCGACATCGGAGATTTCGACGAGCGGCGACGACGAGCTTCGCAGGATGAGAGATTTCCAGCCAAAAAATGGAGGTCAAGCGAGAGTGTTTGCGCAAGCAAAGCGAAGGTTAAAGAAAGCACAGACTCACGTTGGCTTGGGGTTCACTCCAGGGAACCGCTTCTGGGCCGGGCTTGTCGTTCTTGGGCTTGGGCTTGGTCGACTTCTAACCAGTCCAACCGAACCGGAGGCTCTAACCAGTTCAGTATCCAAACCGGCACCGGTCGCCATTTCTGCTAAAACCCTCCTTCTGCCTCCATAAATTTCGTATACCTTCTCTTCTAAAACCCTTCGTCTTCTTCCTCGTGCTCTGCAACTCCGGGACTGGGACGATGGGCTGAAGCAGGGCGCGGCGTCGGGTGTCATCGGTTCCGTCCTCTAACCTGCGTATCTCTATGCGCTGGTGTCGCCGCGAGATTACTCGGTCAGCCACCGGAACTTGCTCATTTCGCTAGTTCGCTTCGTCTGATCAGCCTTCGACTGCCGAAAATTCATGGGCGATCTGATTCTTTCTTTTCCTTCCGTCTCTGAATCGACGGCTATATGGAACCGATTTTGATGCAAAGTTTTGCGTGCGTGGTGTCGGATGATCTTCTGTTGTATTGTCATCGTAACTTGCCCGTTTGCTTTGTTCCCGCTGATTTTTATGGCGTCTTCCATGATTTAGGTGAATGCTTTTCGTTCGCTATTTGCTTTTGCCTCTGTGCGTGAAAGTTGAAGCACCTTTGGCTCCGGCTAGAGATTTCGCTCGGTAGAGGTGGTGGTCATTGTGCTGCTTGAGAAAGCCTTTTTTGTTTTTTTATAAGACTGGAGCTGAGACTAGTTCAGTCATGTGTGCATTAAGAGTTATGATTGTGTTGCCTGCACTTGTTCTCAGCTTGATGGATATTCGCGCTGAATGTCACATGGATGTCGAAATGAGCGGTTTGGTTTGCGACTTTCCTCAAATTCCTCACTTTACTTTTCATTCGCATCGATTAGTCTGCCCAGTTGTTTTTCTCTATATTTTCCTCGTATATATGTTGTGTATATTGCATCCGCATATCCGCTGATTGTTTTCACTTCTGGCAGTGAAGAAGTCTATTCTTGCTTCCTCTACATAGCACGACCTTCATATCTTGTGCTTAAGAGTAGCTGCTGTACGGGTTCTGTCAATACTGCTATTAGCTACAGGAGAGAGTATAACAGCTTTGCTTTGTCAAAATCACATAGTGGGAGGCTTTCTAACGACGGTCAAGTTGTAGATCTTCCATCTAGAAGGGAGCTGAGCAATCTGGGTTATTCTCTGAAAGTTGCACGTGGTGGACCGAACTCTATTCTCCAAGCAGATGCTTTTCAGCACTGGTTCAAAGATTGGCAAGAACTAAGGAAAAATAAGCTCACAGCAAGCACTTTTGGTGCAGCGATTGGTTTTTGGCGTCAGCGAAGAGTCCAGCTCTGGTTAGAAAAACTTGGCTTGATTGAGCCATTTTCTGGTAACCTGGCTACCTGTTGGAATAATATAAAGGAAAAGGAGGCGCTTGAAAGGTACGAGCTTATCACTGGAAATAACGTCATGTTCCCTGAATTTCAAGTTTATGGAAACGATAATTCGAAAGATAGTTGGCTTGCTGCTTCACCAGATGGAGTAGTTGGCCAACTTGTTTATGGCTTGCCCTGCAATGGAGTTCTGGAGATCAAGTGCCCATTCTTCAATGGAGATACGAGTAGAGCTTCCCCATGGTCTCGGATTCATCTAAATTACATTCCTCAAGTGCAAGGCTTGATGGAAATTTTGGACAAGGATTGGATGGATTTCTATGTATGGACTCCTAGGGGCAGCAGTCTATTCAGAATATACCGCGATAAGGAATACTGGGATCTTTTGAAGCTCGCTCTTTCTGATTTCTGGTGGAAGCATGTGCAGCCAGCAAGGGAGCTGTGCAGTAAATGTGAGATAACTGATCCCCTATATCAACTAAGATCGTTTCGACCAGCACCAAGGCATGAATTGTGTAGCCGTATTGTCTGTGAAAGCAAACGCATTGTGGACTCATCTAAACTATTGGTTTATGAAATTAATGGGAAACTCCTACATTGACATCTGGACAGCCATAAAATGAGTAATAGAAACTTTTGATGTGGCTTAATATGGTCCAACATCATCTCATACAAAGTGGAAGATTTGATCAGGACTTTAAGATACAGAAGCATCTGTGATATAGCTTCATGTTTCTGGACTTTATGATAGTGAAGCAATCTATGCAGGCAGGGTAAAGCTTCAGACTTTTCCTTTCACCGGACCTAAAAAGTTGGAGCCTATCACACCAAAACGCTGATTTGAGGTAAAGCTGAAGTAGACTAAGTGATAATACCATGAGAGGATGGGTAGCATTGTCATTCACTGTGAAAGATTGTCCTAAAAAGATTGGGACATTATTTTGTAAGCATCATTGGCCTTGAGGCTCATGTAAGTTCCTTCTGTCTCTATCTCTCTCTATATTCATGCATTTGCATGCGGGGATGGATTTTCTTTGGTCTTTTATTTTTCAGGGGGATTTTTTTTTTCTCTGAGGTTTTGCTATGCTTTGGGTTAAGTTTTGTCATTGTCCTATGATGTTTGAGGATCACCTGTCAGAAAAAGAATGTTTGAGGATTAGGAATAGTAACTTGTTGAGGTTATCGTTGGTACCCTGTGCTTACAGCTCTCGTTTTTTGAAGTTTGAACCTTTTTCTTAATTAACATCCTCAAGAAAAACAGAGCCTGGCTCTACTACCCTGTGCTTACAGCTCTTTTTATTTGAAGTTCGAACCTTTTTCTTAATTAACATCCTCAAGAAAAACAGAGCCTGGCTCTTCTCCTTTAACATTCTTCCTTGGTGTAATGTTAGCTTTTATCTAGCTAGGCATTATAAGAGACAAGGCAGGGCAATCTAGTGTTCGTAACTCATATACAAAGACCTTTTTTCTGCTAATGGTCCTCACTCTTTCATTTTTCATTTGTTGGCTGTTCAAGAGACTTCATTAAATAACATAGATATAGTTCATGCCAATTCATAAGAATCCCCACAACTATATTATGCTGGTAACCAATAATCACAAGGCCTTGTGTCATAAAGGGATTTCTATGTTGGTGACCCATTTTCTTTGTAATGAACTCGAAGATGTCAGTAATTCTTTGGAAATTTGATGATTTTCCAATGTCTCTTTGATTATCTTGACACTTTGATAATTCATGATTCCATTCACCAAATGATAATGCTGGCATCAGTATGATTGGGTGGTGTAGTTTCTCTTCTTGAGAAGGAATTTGTTAACTGATGTAAGAGCTTTGGAATGAAAAGAATGCAGCTGTCCTTTTTTAGTACTCAACCAATTCATTGCCACATCCTCAACTTCCCCCCTCTCTTCACCCTGATAAAGTAAATAAATTAGTTAATAAATAAAAGGCAGCATGAACTTCATACAGGTTGCTTATGGTTCTACTTTTGGCCTTTTATTCAGGTTGTTTGCGCTCCTTGACTAAACTTTTATTTCTATTTTTGGCCTTTCATACAGTTGTGTACAACTCCTTGACTGAGATATTGTTTCTTCACCCAAGATGAGAAGGGAAACTGGGATCCAAGAAAGCATGGAAATCAGTGGTTCCCCGTCGTTTAAGAGGCAAATCAGTAAAACCCAGGTTTGCTTCCTTCCCAAGGCAAAGTCAGTTGACTATGGTCCAGGCTGTGCACCAGTTTTTTTTCAATGTGTATGATCAGACAGACCAAATGAATGGATATGTTTACTGGGTTGGACTTGGCATCTTTAACTCTGGTGTAGAGGGTAAGCCAACCTTATTCAGTCATATTTTATGAAAATATTATGTCTGATTGTCCTTTTCGACCCAATAAGGGAGCTTATTGATTAAATAGTAGAAACGATAGGTTACATAATTGGGGATATTTTATTTTCACAGGTAGAACGAGGTGCAGTTCTAATGGAACATGGAACTGCGCTTGATGCTGGGTGGTTTCCATCTAAAATGCATTCGAAAAGACTAAAAGTACATACTATTGTTGGTGTAATTTGTTGTATATGTGGATCTTAACACCCTTCTTCTGCCTCTAAACACTTGAAAGGACATTGGCTGGATATATCTTTATTTTACCTTCTGACAAACAATAAGAAAGATGAATCAATCAGGAAGTGGTTCCTTTTATATGAATTTTTCTTTAGAAATATATAAAACAAAACTTCCTCTAAACCATCGTAACTCCTATTTACCCGGCAAGGATAGGATGGGGTACTGTTTGGATGAGTATAAAACATGTTCAGAAACCTCAGAGAGTGAAATGGACATTGCTGCCTGTGTGTCCTCGAGGAAGCTATTTTATACCAGAGAAAGACATTACGGAATTAATTGTCTTTTTTCTGTGGATGAGCAATCACTGTGCATTGTAATGTACATTCAGATATCCTGCACTTATTATTTCCAAACTAAGTTCAACATTTCGACAATTGCAACTTCTTGGCAGTTCATGGTGTGGAATATGCATTTGGAGACCATGACTATCAAAGCGGTGGCGTATTTGAGGTTGAACCTCGGCAATGCTGTGGCTTCAAGTTTAGAAAATCGATATTCATGGTTGAGGAGAAAATGGAGCCGTCAAGAAATGCCGAATACCATGATCTTCACGAAATTTGTTGAATGTAGTTGAAGTGAATTCTCCTCCACAATAAGTCTTCATGGCTTTGATAAAATAGCCACTCTCCTTTTTAATTAGGTTCTTGAATTGTTTGAAAGTATTAAACACTTCTGATTTTTCTTTAAAAAAATACACCAAAGTTTTTCGAATAAAATCATCAATGAAAGTAACAAAATATCGATGATTACCATATGACTGAGGAGTGATTGTGTCGCACACTTTAGAATGAATTAGCTCAAGTGGCTTCTTTGCTCTATAAGTTGCTTCATTTGGAAAGATAATTTTGGAATGCTTGTCGATGACACATCCTTCACATAATTGATCATCATAATTGATCATGATGATCGATATGTGGTAAGAATTAAACCATTTTCTAGCGGGAAAGTAAATTGAGTTATGCCAAAATTGAGATCCTCAAATGTTACTACCATGAAGAATCATCCACGCATGCCTTTAAGTATCGAGTCATTTCATTTTTCATATTGAAAAGGAACATCATGTTCTTCGACATCTTCACATTTGCAATTAGTTTATTATTTTGATCTCTTAGCACAATGCTAAGATCTTTCATGTGAACAGTATAGACTTTAACTCAAGATAGTGCTTAACATTTTTGGAACATAATAAACATTAGTAATAAATTGATGTGCACCATTTTTCAAATGAATCAAAATTGTACTTGTTCCTTCAACAAGAATTTTGGAATTATCGCCGAACGATACTTTCCCCTTGATTGTCTCATCTAACTTGGCAAACATCTTCTTTTGCCTGCATATGTGGTTGCTTGCACCGGTGTCCAAATACCATGTATCATTTTGTCCACATTCATCTTCTTTGAATGCCAATAAAAGAACTTGCTCGACATTATTCACCAAATTCGCCTTTTTGTCTTCTCTGCTACTTTCTTCATACCAACACGTAGAAGCATACTAGCCAAGTTCATTGTAGTGATAACATCGAATTTTAGATTTATCATACCCTTGGCCTCTCAAGTTCGTTCCTCTTCCATGAACACTTTTTTGACTCTGGTATCAATTGTCATTTCGGGTAACATCTCCTCTGCTTTATCCTCGACCTCTTTCTTGAAAGTGACCTCAGCTTTGACCTTGAGCACGATCTTGATTAGTTCATCGAGTATGCATAGGATCTCTACTTTGGCCTTTCTTATCTCAGATGGTCAATCGAGTTTGGAATGCTTCCTCCATCGGTTCATGCTTGTTTCTTTTGAATCTTTCTTCTCGGGCTTACAATGAACCCAGAAGCTCATCGATCGTTAGGGCATCCAAGTTTTTGGACTCTTCGATTGCAATGCCAATACGGTCATACATATGTCTAAAGATCGAAGAATCTTCTCAACAACTCGATCATCTGGGACATCTTTACCATTTCTTTCATTTGGTTCACAATTGCCAAAATTCTTGTAAAATAATTAGCAATCAATTCATATGAATTACCTTGAGTTCACCTCTCAAAGTTTGAAGGTGAATCTTCTAAACATTTTGTGCTCCTTGATGTCTGTTGTGAAGGATTTCTCATGCTTCCTTAGAAGTAGTAGCGTTCGAAACCTTCTCGAACATAGAATCATCTAAAGATTAATAGATGATTGACAAGGTATATTGATCTTTTGTCCGAACCTTCTCCAAGATAATCTTTTGATTTTGACTCAAGGTGGTTTCATCTTCTGGCTTATCATAGCCCGTGTTGACAAATAACCATACACCATAAGCATCGAGTAGAGTTTTCATTCTCATAGCCCAAATACCATAATTTTCTTTAGTAAGACAAGGATATTGAAGGAGAAGTTGATTGTTTGTTGGGGCCATGATCACAAATTGTAAGCTCTGATATAATTTGATGGGATAATTCGAAGGCGAAACAATCAAAATTCACACAACTCAAGGAGTGAAGGAGATGAAGAGGCCTTTATTTATTTATTTCTCCTTATTTCACCTTTTTCACCCTTATCGACAATGATCATAAGACTTGCCTTTATATAGGCTTGTTACATGACTTTTAGATTTATTCTTAAATGACTCATAAATATATATAGCATTTCAAGGAGGTAGATTCTTGGGAATTTACAAAACATCTAGAAATCGAAACATGAACAAACTCTTGAATAACAACACCACACCAGTCTTGAAAGCCGAACAGATATTGACATCAATTTTGAAACATCGATATCGAGGTAACTTATTGATAATCGACAACTCTCTACTTCTAACATTTTCGACCACAACTAAATAGCTCAACTCTAGCATCTCTCGGTGTATGCATTAGGGGATTGCTTCTTGAGGGTTAAGCCATGTGATGTGAACTATTCCGGAAATGGAATGTCTGCTAGGTCCTCTCGATAAGGAAGTTGGTCACATGAGTTGCCAGAATCGCCATGGCCATGTTTGACGGCTGTTGACATCGCATGCTTAATGGGGTCATCAGTAAATGTCACAACAGTGTCTTTTCGGAAAGTTAAGTAGATCACTGCAATCATGTAGACGGCCATGAGTGGGAACACTATGATTCCCATGAAAATGTTGGCGACTTTCGGAAGACTGTTGTGGATTAGCCAGCCAACAAAGCCCGTGCTGAGGTAATAGATGTTGATAGCGACGAGTCCCACTCCTAGTATCCATGAGATCACGATAATCTGCATCGACAGATGCAAAGAGACAGGATTGTCATTTAGCTCATAATCCACATGTTCTTCTGCATTACTTCCAGTTCTTACATGTTTTATTAATTAGTATCTCTTTAGGACTTCTGAAATAAAGAACCAAGTTTAAAGTTCAACCGTGTAAAGATCAAAAGACAAACTTACGTAGATTGAGTTTTTGTGAGGTCCCATCTTTGTTGCACCGCTACTGAACTTAAGGAGGGGGATAACAGCAAATGGAAGCTCAAACGATAGAATCATCTGAAAAACAACATCAATTTCATCATATAACAACAAACGGAATGAGCATAAAATGCCCACATATCTTCACCAGATGATGATAGGAAGAATTTAAATGTAGAGGTGGCAGGAGACGCCACAGGAATTTGCATACCGACGCGATGATGATGAGCCTAGCGGCTCCCGAAGATCCGCCAATGATAGCGATGATGAGACTCGGTGCCATGGCAATGCATCGAGTCATTAGGTTCCGTTTCCACTTCTTCATTTTGATTTCCAAGAATCCCTGAGCAATTAACCAACACAGACAGGAGAAAAATCAGATTTGTTCGAGTGTTCACTTTAAAAAGCTAATTACACGAAATTTATTAACTAACAACCTGCATGATGTATTGGCCTGCATAGGTTCCTGTGATTGTGGAGCTTTGCCCTGAAGCTAGCAAAGCAATGGCATAAATCGTTGAGCCAGATCTTCCCACATTCTGTAAACACATGTATATACGACAATAAGAATGTTATTCTTAGTTGTGATGTTATCTTGTGGTCCAACTGTTTTATAGTCAATGTTAGGAATTGGAACCTGAAGGAGGAATGTAGCAGAATTTAGAGTTATGTTTCCGCATCGATCTGCATTCTCACTCGAAAGATTGTCACCCGAGCAGATGGCGGCAGTAACGGACACCATGGCGACATTGATCAAGAATGCCACGAATAATGCAAATCCACTTTCTATGAGGAAAAATCGGCAAGCGTCCTGCAAAGATTGATGAGATAAAAGTCAAAAGTGCACCGATTTTCTTTTGAATAATTGAAAAAACAAGTGCATATTTTAAAGCATTGACAAGAATTTTTTCCTAAAACATGAAGGTTAGCGTAAAAGAGGGAATTTTTCTTGTTGCTTCATTAACAAAAAGCATGTCTGGAGAAATTGAACGCACAAAATTGCTATATTGTATGTTTTACCAAACATTATTAGTGAAAACAAAAGTGACGACGCACATTATGCCATCTAAAGAATGGCCTTACTTTTTGAACAAGGAATAAGATCTTCACCAAAGAAAACTATATACAGAAAAAAGAAAATCGAAGACGAAATTAGGATTTTCTTACATTGATGCCTCGAACTGTTCTTGGAACTTTCCTGGACAAGACCAAAGCAGAATGGAGGAACAGGTTGTGCCTGTCGACAAGCAATAGAACTCTTAAATCTAAAAATGGCACAAGCGATTTCATATGTATCTAATGATATAGGTAGGTATGGGATCTAGTATAAAGTGATATCATACGGCATCACGAGTGCACCGAGCAGAGCAATGGCGTCGCCGGTGGCGCTGTTCCCAGAGAGCTTGGGGATGAACATCCCCTTCAGGACCTTCGAAGTGGGAGGCTTCACGTAGCTCATTTCGGCGAAGAAACATGCTGCCATCAGGAATACCAATGTAGCTATCAGCAATTCCAGCTTCCGAATCTGACAAATGAGAATCAAGAACGATGTTTTTAGTGGATTTGAACCATCATAGTACCGAAAACAGTGAACAACATTGAATTGAACGATGGCGAAACAAATTCGGTCGTCATCAAGCTATTGTAACTATAATATAATTGGCATAGATAGTTCAAAGGAAATTACTATACACATTCTTAGTTAATTAATGGAATTTCAAGTAACTATACCCCATATCTCTGTAGGCCAAGAAGCAGAAGCGTGCTGCAACCAGTTATCAAAACTCCAGCCCACAGTGGGATGTGGAACAGTATGTTAAGTGCGAAGGCTGTCCCGATCACTGCAAACATTAACATGGTTGGTAAGTAAACTCAGTTAATATAAACTCACTGGACAAATGCGAGGGTACATAACTGCATATGACTATCATACGACACATTCGATGAACAGAGAGGTTTAGAACTATGTGAATGCGATGCAATTTCGATTGAGTGTTTCAGGATGTTTTCGTGACGTGGATGATACAGAACTCTATAATATTAGCTTGCTGATGCATCATCTTTGAGTAAGTTGAAGGTTTCAATTCATCCTTAGACCGAAAGGTAGCTAGTCCATGTTATTGAGTATTGTCATGATCAAAACAGTTGGCCTCCAGTATTAATAGTGTTCTCGGAATAGAATAGAATCATTCCGCATTTCAGGAATTGGGACCCTCTATATTTAAGGAAGTTTTGAGGTCAAGCTCAGATGTTCTGCTATCTCTTTTTATTTGTTTACTTTTCCTTTTCTTGTACTTTCCAATCTTCCTTGTTACAATCCCTATTGAGCTCATCGAGTGCCATCACTGCTGGTCACTAGGATTGTCAGCCATCAGTCGTCTCCAAACAGGCCTCTGGCCACCACCACCACCATTGCCACCTTCATTTTCGTCATTGGATGTCCGTCGTAAGCATGGTATGTGGTTGCAGCGTCAAACAGGAGGTCCAAAACTTTAGACGACCTCTAATCTACAAATTCTTGGCGTCGTGACTACAGTCTGCCTTTACATTGAGAGAGAAAGAGAGACGACCAACGCGAGTACGGCGGCGATAGGGACCAAGCGACGGGTTGATGGTGCAAGTGAGCGATGCTTAGTGCCTAGGTGCTGCAAAGAGGCGAGGGACCGTAAAAGCAAAGAGAGAGTAGACAAGCGTTTGGAGAATAGGGTTTTGTGTGTGATCTTCATCGATGTGGAGTACTTTGGTAAATTTGGGGGCGAAGGAATAACCGGAGAGGATCCTATTCATCGATGTATTTTCGGGGTCTTGGATCCAAACACGAGTCATGCATGTGGACACACGGGTAGTTATGAAATGACTAAACGATCAACAACTGAGATTTGTTGAGACACTAAAACTAGACATCTCGGTAGGTAGACGATTGTTGTCCCCTTACCCATATTCTGCTGTCATGTGCCGTGGAAACTCCTATCTAAATGTTATTGGGGGAGTGACTGTACTGAACAGATTAGGGTGACGTGACACCTGTGGTGTTCCTTTTCTTATTGAACCACACACAAGACATTTAACAGAATTGCATGACACCAAGTGCTCTATTTTTCCACTTACTAAATTCAAACCGCTAACTTTAATAGTTTCAACAAACGCTTCATATCTTAGCCCTATCCTTAAAGGTTAGTTAAAAGAGAAGAGCGTAAAGAGCGCGAACTCAGTATGTGTAGATAAGAAAGTTGATCGAGATCCATGACAACAATGGTTGAGAGAGAGAGAGAGAGAGAGAGAGAGATGCCTTCGGGTATATCAGCAGCTATGACGGCCAATTCAGCCAGAAGCCATAAACAATACTTCACAAATGGTGGGTACTCAACCTTGCATAGCTCAGCCAGGTGTCTCCCTGAAATTCCCAAAAGAAAAAAAATAAAAAAAAGAAGACAAGTGAATGATCACGTACAATCAAATGCAAGAAACGAGAAGAGGAGAGAGCGTTCATGAGCTGGGAAAATAGTCATGATTCCTCCTTAATTTCTCTAACGAAATAATTACCGGTGCTCACTCCGAGATTAGCAGCCAGCGATTGGATGATGAGAGCAAATACCAACCCGATGAGTATGACCCACAGAAGCTGACCGTAGGATTCGACAAATTGTAGAAATTCAGCACAAAGATAATAGTTTGTATAAGTAGGGAACGTATGTATTCTGCGTATCGTCGTTTTTCTGTGTTACCTGGTATTGATCACTCGCTCCAGCCTGCAGATCCGTTTGCACTGCAACATTGATTGTAAAACTATGAATTCAACATGAACTCATTCAAACGCCACGTGTAGGCACGCACGCTAGCACACACTCTTTGAGAGAGAGAGATAGAGAGAGAGATTACCGTTTCCGGGGTCGAGATATGCGATAGAAATGAGGAAACCGGGGCCAACAAATGATGAGAACGCTTTCCATCCAGGTTTCTGAATAAATTATAAGGACAAATGAGATTAAACCAGAAACTTATATTGCAGTTAGACCAATTGACTTTCTCAATCGGATCCGTAGAATGTTCAAATTAGGAGACGTCCACTTAGAAACAAGCTAGTCCCGTAAGATTGGAGAGTATCGAAGGTGTCATATGTTCCACGAATGTCCGAAAAAAAAAAAACAGGAGAGAGAGAGAACCTGATGCGAGTCCTCTCGATCAGATTCACCATGAGTGGCATTAGGTAGATCCAAGGGTGGGGTCTTGCCCTCCACATCAATGGCCACTATCCTGTTGCTCCCTTCCAATATTGCTGGGCCTCCTACACTTGCCATCACATGCTCCTCCTTCATACTCTCTCTCTCTCTCTCTCTCTCTCTCTCAACTTTCTTTTGTTGAAGCAACTGATGAGCTTGAGTGGTACCTGCTTCGCTTCGTGTTGCACTCCAAACACAACTTTTAGCATGCTTTATAGACCCAAGTCACCATCTTTGGTCACTTCATTAATGAAAGAAAGAAAAAAGAAAGTCCGAACAACTGTAGGGAACATGCAGACATGATTCACGCTCAAAAATGTCCCTTGGCTTTCTATTTTTCTATGTGCGCCCAAATTCTGTGACACGCCCTGACGTTGGCCCCTCTTCGTATTCGATCGAGTAAGGTCAGATGTATTAAGACGGGTCTCTAGATTTGATAGTCTAATTCTCGTGACAGGCTGTAACAGATAAGTGAGGAGCCACATTTAACACCCAATTAATGACAGTCCATTGTTTCATTCGGTATACCAAGCTTTGTAGATCAATCTTGATACCTACCCGGTTTTATTACTTATCTAGAGGATGACTTCATCCATATGTAACCAACGGGCCAAATTTTCCAGATACGACTAAGAAAGATTGAGCCCCATTCAGGGCTGGCCGCCTCATTGTCATTGGTTGTGATTATATTTACCCCTTTCTTTAGTCGAACTGCTCCGATCTTGACTTAATTTATTTTCTTTCCGGTGTTTGTCTCTTAGTCTATTCCTACTTTCCTAAATAAAATATAGACCATGACATGTGTGCTGTGATCAGAATTCAGCTGGCCTTCCCCGATAGTTTTTTTTTTTTTGTTGTTGTTGAAAACTTGCTTCATTCGTTGCTTTAAGTGATACCACTATTACAGGACAAACGAGCTTCAGAACAGATTAGATAGCATAGGATTTTCAGGGGGGATTAGAGGTCCAAAAGCTAGAAAGCTGGTTTCTTCTGTGTGCCTTGGAGTCCCAATCCGCCACTAGATTTGCTTCCCTTGAGCAGTAGGCCAATTGTATGCTTTTGAAGTGGCCCATCAGAAATTTGCAAGCTGAGATCAGCGAATCTAACTCCCAAGATGGCTTGCCTTCATGATAGTTCACTCGGAATCAATCTATGCATTACGAGTCCAAACCCTCGAAACCGAAATCTGGGTTTCCTTTGTTTTTTTCTTTTTTTCGCAATTAAACACTCTAAATTGGCTATAATAAGGGAGGCTTTGAACACGATAAGCTGTAATTAGCTCTAATTCGAACATGTTTCGTCGGGAATTGATTTGTGCCACGAAATATTTTTCACCAAATATTGATCTTTGATTTTTATTGAATCGGGTTTCGTGGTAATTCGGACAAGAAGTAGAATGCGTAACCAAGAACCGGAACTAATTACTCTAAAGGAAACTAAATGCAAGAACTGGAAAGATAGATTGATAAACCGAAAGATACATATTTGTGTTGATGATTGCGAATCCCCTCTACAACGATTCAACATGACTTATATAGCCCATTACAAAATGTAGCCACTCCTAAGTTGTTAATATTCCAATTAAAGATTATGGTCGCATTTCCATTATCTTTGGCTCCATGATCTCCATAATCTGAGGCTCTATGATCGCTCTTTATGATTGCACGTCGACCTTTTCTATAGGCCATTACGACGTCTCAATTGTCATAGGATTTAACCGCTAATCGACATTTTCATTGACTTCAGTTTTTGCATTATCTAAGTGTCAATTGTCAACTGGTATCACATGTTGGTTACTGTACCATGGTCATTGACTTCAGTTTTTGCATTATCTAAGTGTCAATTGTCAACCGGTATCACATGTTGGTAACTGTACCATGGTCATTGATTATCTTGATCATTGACAAGCATCTTTGCTATCAATGACTCGTCGATGATATCATCACTTAACATCGATTTTCTATATTGACATCATGTCGATTTAGAAGATTTGGTCGTTTTTGGGTATCAACAAAATGATTTACTCACTCTATATACATTTGGGATAAAACCATGAAACTCTTATTGATAACTTGGAGTTATTCTATGTCCGTCTTATCCCTATCTATTTTCCCCTAATCTAATTGCAACTTGCCGAATTCTAGTTGCCAGTTTATGGGCCAAACAATTCTAATTGTCAGTTGACTTCGATTAAAATAAGCGTATGGATGCTGAAAGAGGTAAGAATTAATTATAAATCCTCGGAGACAAACTAATGATAATTACGCAATCCATATTATATGATTTCATAGCCTATGTCATGCTCATTAGCTTATGCGACTCTAATAATAAAACCCAAGAGGTGTGGGTCTTGCACATTTATGATTTATCTATCTGTTTCTACCTTAAAAGTAACTTTGAATGATATCAATGGAATCAACCTAATCCCAGAACTCATCTACAGAGATATTTTCGAAGTCATTTTTTTCTTTTTAAGAACATTTAGCAGTCCATGCTAACAAGCTTAGCTACATCATAAGATAAAAATGATTTTGTTAATCTAAGCCTGACTAATTGTTTTGGCGACCCACTAACTTTGTCCACCCACTGTAATCTAGTGTTCATCTTCAAAAATCCTCTTGGATCGTCGTCCACCAAAGATAATGAAGTAGATGCACTTGATTAGGCCATAGGTTTTATAGGGAGATTACTTGAGTGTCATAACTTTATAAAAACGCTCATTTGAGTACCATCAGCGCCGGAAATCCGACGTGAACGCTGAAAGGACTATTTTATTATTATTTTAAATAAATTTTAAATATTTTTTATTTTACTTTTCCTTTTCATTTTTTTTGCCTTTTCTTTTTTGTGCCGATGAGGGTCACCATCGTCGGTGACCCTCACTTGCGGTCGTTGGTGAAGGCCCTCGCTAGATCTAGGCGAGGGCACCTCGCCCGCGGTCGGCAAGTCTATTGGCCTCGCCCGAGGCTTTCGCAACCACATCAATCACGAGTGAGGGCAGATAGGGTGGAGAAGGCCCTCGTCGAATCTAGGCAAGGTTGCCTCACCCGTGGCCGGTGAGGTCGTGAAAGGCTCGCCAGAGGCCTTCGCGGCCTCGCTAGCCTCGAGCAAGGTGGCCCTCGCCTAGTCTAAGGGAAGCCTTTGTGGCCAGCGAGGATCGCCAGTGACCCTTGTCGGCACGAAAAAGAAAAGGCAAAAAAGTAAAAGTCAAAGTAAAAAAATAATTAAAAATAAAAAAACAGTCCTTCCGACATCCACGTATGATTTCGAGCGTCCATGTCTGATTTTCGATGCCAATGACACTCAAGTGAGCGTTTTTTAAAAGTTATGGCACTCAAGTGAGCAAAAAAAAAAGTTATGGTACTAAAGTGATCTTCGTACAAAACTTATGGCATTCCTGGCGTCCTTCTGTTGACCATCACTAGTTGTTCATTGAGTTTGGAATGATAGGCGAACGTGTGGGATTAAATTGCACGATTAGATGGTGTCGGCATTGCTATTAGTAGTCCTCTTGGAATAAATTCTTGTAGGTAAAAACTACATGCAAGGTTATGAAATTTGGCTTTTACTTTTTGAGCGAGCTTTCTATCTTCATGTGGGAAGGAATGTGGAGGAAAAGCACATGAAGGGCGAGAGGGTATGGAACAAAGAGACAAGTACATTGAGATATTTTTATTTAAGCTTTCTTATCGCAACACACCTTGTTCTTAGTTACAAGAGTACATCGATATTTGGTCAGGATCATTGATGGAAATGTATCAAAAAAGTTCTAAACATATTATATGGATGTCAATTCAGTTCTAACATTTTAATTTGACCAATTTAGTCCTATACATTATAACGATTTCCCAATGTAGTCCTTTCAGCTAATTTTGGTCGAGCGAGAATGTTGCAGCCGTCACCTAGAGTCGGCGAGAGCCACGATGCCCTCCCCCACCCTCTCTGGCCCATAGTTAAAAAAAGAAAGAAAATAAAAAAAGGAAAAAAAAATTCAATCTTTAAAATATAAAATCGTGAAAATTATTCATGTCAACACCGGCCATGTCAAATGGGACGGCCGGGGTCCACATTAGCGATTTTCAGCCAAAATTGGTGAGAATGATTACATTGAAAAATTGTCAAAATGGTTACGACTAAATTAGCTAAATTGAATGGTTTGTGATTGAATCGACATCCATACAATCAGTTTATGATTTTTTTGATAATTTTTCCACCAATGATGGGCCGAATCCCAGTGATTTCCATCGTGGAGTTGACAATTTGGAAGGAGCGATTTCCGAGTGAATGAGAGACATAAGAAGAGATCTACCCTAAAGTTTGCCGTTGAGTATTGCTTCTTAGGGGCTTAAGTGGCGTATTTTGGACCATATCATTCTTAAGTACATATTTTCTAGTTTTCTCAAGGTGCACTAAACATTAGAGATAAATAAAAAAAAATTCCTCGATAGGCACGCCACCTGGTGGACTGAAAAGTTGCTATTAAATCCTAAGCGTTTATTGAAAAAGTCAACATAAAGTTGTCATGCGATGGCCTAGTGAACAATTTTCAATACTGACGATAAGAGGACTCGATCGCACTTCTCAAATTTAGATTTAGATTTGATTGCACCTAACAAAAGGCTCACGAACAAATCGCATTCCGCATATAGGAGAGGGGTTTTGTGAAAGTCTTGTGCATCGTTTTTCTAGTGTGTTTTCTTCCATATGGAGTAGCTCCCCAATTATCCCTTATGAACCGGTTGAATTCAGGCCTTTGGTCTGAACATGTGGCCACAATCCAGATCCGTTTGTACAAAATTGATGGGATTTGAATGGATGATCTCCCATTTCTAGTTGGAAATCACTCGGCATCCCAAGTAACTGCGCCAACCTTGAAAGTTGCCTTGGACAAGTTTAAAGAGGTCGACGAGTTTCGGTTATCTTTTCCTTTTCATTAATATGTTTACCTTGTCATTCAAGAGAAAAGAACAAACTGTCTTTAATTTAAGGAGCATTTCACTTGACTGAGTCTTCAGCCAAATGTACGTTAACACTATAGCTTCTGCTATGCATTGATTTTCTTAGCCAGACATAATGTTAAAATATCTCACATTGCTTGATAATGGATATTATATGCTCTTTATATATATGTGTTTCCTGCCACTTAATAGTTTAAGTTTTTGGATTGGATCATCTAACATTGAATTTAATTAATACTATCTTTGATGTGACATAAGCTTGTTCCCTCTCATCCTCTTAAGCAATGTAAAATCGGGGAAATTGTCTAACCAGTCCCAAACCCATTGTACGGATGTCGATTCAATCTTGAACTTTCCAATTTTGCTAATTGATTCCTAAACATTTGCGTAAAATTCCAATGCAGTCTTTCCGGTCCATTTTTGCCGGAATCCATACAATAGTTTTAGGATTGACTCAGTAATTTTTTCATGTAAAATCATATGCTTCGAGGAAAATGACAGAATTGCGATGATGATAACAAGCGTGCTTCATGCAAACCGCGATTCTTCAAGGCCTTCCTAAACTGACTCAGCAATTCACATTTTTTAATACAAAATTCATTATGCCACATCTGTTATGGAGTTTATATCAATTATGCGTCCTCGAATCTTAGTATATCCTACTTATCCCATCTTTTCGGACTACCGCATCATCATGTCGACATCCCTCGAGGTCAACTCGTAATCTATTGTTTTGAAATGGCACTATATCATAGCATATGTCGACCTTCCTCGAGCTCAATTCACAATCGAATAATGCCAAGTTAGTACTAAACAATCACATGACATATGAAAGCACACGTTCATTCTGTAGTATAATTAATTGCATTTGGCAACAACTATCTATCTACCTAATATAATTTTTTATTACATGGTATTCATCGTGAGATTTTTAGTGTTTTTTATTTATTTTTATTTTAAGTCGGTGTCTCACCCGCATGAATCGCACCACAACAGATAAGGGCAATAATGATCACTGAGGTTAGATTTCATTTTCAGATGTAGTTGACCATTAAGTAAATTTAATAGAAGTCAAGCATGCATCAGCTAAATCATTTCGTAAACTAAGCAATGAAGTGCCCGACGGTCGTGGAATGATATTCAGCCAGTTTATTTGTTCAACTTGTACTGGTTGCGAAGTTGAGTGTAGGTGGGGGGCTCTTGTTAGTTTATATCGAATTTAAATTTCAAAAAAAGAAAAAAAAAAAAGGAAAAAAGAATCATGTGTCACTTGCGCTTTGCATTGCAAATATCTTATGATACTGCACTAAGCAGGGCTAATTCTCATGGAAGATCCAAATGTTTTGAGGGTTTTAATGGAGGTAACCATCGGCACTAACTAGTCCGATGTAGAGACAACAAGGCGTAGGAGAGAAGTACAAGCCAAGTATCTGAACATCCTCAGAAGCTCCGAGAAGATCATGTGGACACCTTTAATTTGATGAGGAGTATAAGAGAGAAGCACTGCATTCTATATTGGAATATGCTTCATACTTTCCATTAATAAGAAAGCACAAGTATCTTGCTCTTGGGTGAGCGGGCGAGAGTCCGGGGAAGCTGCCCTGGTGGGGTCTCCAAGGGGCAAAACCCTTGGACGCCAAAGGGCTTTTATTGTTTAAGTTTGTATTTTATTGATAGTTTGGATTTAGCCCATGAATGACTACTGTCTATATATACTTTCTTTCTTTTATAATTGAGTGATGAAATTGAGAAGTACCTATTATAGTAGAATTCTTTACTAGATGTAGCCCTAGTTTTAAGGTGAATCAGAATAAAATTTTGTGTCTCAATTTCTTTTTCTTGACTTTTACTCTCTATTTCATTATGATTGTGTGATTAATTCTATCGTTCTGCAGTGTCTCTAAAACAAGTTCTCATCCTTTCATTTGGGTGGGGGTGATTGTAATTGAGGAAGTCAACGGAACTACAAGTCTATTTATTTAGCTACAATGCTTTTGAAAATAAACAAATGTCTACGATACCACACGTTAATGTCTTCTGATCATGTAGCTACATGACTTTTTTCTCTCCCCCGTATCTCATCAAATTTCTGTTTAGACAAAAAGTGTTGACGATATTTTGAAACATAGATGGATAAATAAATAAATGAACAAAAGTTAGGGTTTTTTTCGTTGTTGATTTTGAACAGAAAAGTACATGACAAGGAATTTTAAGATAAGAAAACTGGAGACAATCGTGATTAGTCATTTAAATTGCTGAAAAGTAAAGATAAATTTACAAAAAACTGATGATTAAAAAGAGAACAATGTGGCTATTTAAAGCCCACAATCGCGTTTGCAAGTGATCATTGAATTGAGAACATTGAGTTCTGTGATTGATTGATGGCCTTTTACAAAGAGAACAACATGGCCTATGTAGCACCGACATTGACATACGACACGTGACACGTCATTTCTCAAAAATAGAAAATTTTCATACGTTGGGACACATTATATATTAAATATATATTTTTATATATACATGATAAATTTGAACCAACCGGCCCAATCCCATCCCCCTTTTCTTTCCCCTTCTTTCTTCCGGCCCGGTTCTCTTTTTCCCCCTTTCTTTCCCTCCATTCTCTCCTGCCCATTTCACTCAACATTGGTCCATCACACCAGCCATCACATAACCATTGACACACTCCACAATAAATTCTCACCCGCTCGCCCACTCATCTACACCTTGTCCTCTCTTCATCAATTCCTTCCTTCTACGTTTTCACTGCCTTCTTCCTTTGCCCCTCGTTTGGGAGGCTTTCTTGCTCACCCACCTTGTCCTCTCTTCTTCTTAGACCCTCTCTCTCTCTCTTTGCAACTTTGTTGTCTTTTTTCTTTTGAAGAAGACAAGAAGAAAGATGATCCAATTTCTTCGTCATCTTTTCAATCTTGCATCGGATTGACATCTTTCTTCTTCTTTGTTTTGTTAGTGGTCTTTTCTGGGTTAATCTTCGGTACATGCTCAAGGGAAAGGAGAGTGGGAGCTTGAAAGAGAAGAGAAGGAGAAGAAGAAAGTCGAGCTGCTTTCTAGGGTCTCTCGGCCTCATTCACATCGGCCTGGCCATGCCCGACCTCCGCTGTTGCAGTTCGACGACCTGCAACGATGCCCACTCCAACTTGCGTGTCAACATCGTGTCCCGAACGCTGACCACGTGTTGGACATCCAACATGCATTGATCGTGTGTTGGTGTCCAACACATGTTGGACACAACTCGGAGACTTTCGGAGGGTGTCCGTGCTACATAGAAAGTGGCTATGTAAAGCCCACAATCGGCAGTTACAAATGACCATTGAATTTGAAAAGATAACTTCCTAGTGCTATATTCTGAACAAATAACTTATTTATCCTATTTGTGGTTACAATAAGTATAATAACACATATCCACAAAAAGTTACAAAATCCTAAAATAATGGCGATAAACATAACCACCCACTCAGCAGTTACCTATTATCTAGTAACACTTATCTAAAAAAGCTACACATACGAAAATATTGTTTCTCGACAGTTACACGTCCATGTGACGACTTAATCTCCAATGAGGGTTCTCATCAGTCATCGATAACTAATGTTTACTGTCAATTACTTCTTGGCGAGTTGTCTGCTCTTCTCGACTCTTCTTTTCTTCGATGGCTTCCATTGTCCACCAAACTCTGCTACTATCGACTAAGTCAGTCATTTGTCGATTATAACAAAAAATTAGTCTTTTTTTTTGTGTGTCAACAACTTCATAAAACTTTACGGCATAGTTATAAATTTGACACTACTTATGATTTCACTCAGTTCAACTCTAGCAACTCTTCCATATTCACATGATAGATTCCGAGTATTAAAGGGATGGGAGGTGTGGTGCAGGGGAAAAGGAATAATTGTTAGATCCACATGGTAGGGAAGTCGGTCCAGCAATTCAACATACTGAATCCTGTTGAGGCTGGAGTACAAGGGAAGTAGCATGGGGTTTTGGTGTTTCGACTTTGCCATTTTGGTATCAAAATGCACCAGCAAATGGGCGTTCTCGTCGTTCACTTTATGGTTTCCTATGTTTGTTTTATCAGCAAGACGATTTTTAGAAGGTACCTTTGTAGCCGCGACTTCATTTGGTTTGAGATAATCAGAATACAACTTCTTTTCGATGCATAAACGGTGATTTGATTGTGGGTGGCATGCAAGGTGGAAGCACTAAGAGTGTTTTCTCTCTCTTCTACTACTTTGTATCCTGTCTCTGCCTCACGGTAAAGTTCTGCCTCACGGTAAAGTTCATGTCCTCTCTCATAGGTTACTTGTACCTGTTGAGATATTATCTCACATTGCTCGACATGGCTTGCATGTGAAATATGAGGTGTTGAAGTATTATCCCATATTGCTCGACAATGAATCATAAATGATCTTTATATCCATATGGTCCCCCTCCACCTATTAGCTTAAGCTTTTGGGTTGGACTTTCTAACATTGTATCATAGCCAATGCTATCCCATTAATCAAGTTTCATGCGCTTTGCACGTGAGTGGGATGTTGAAATATTGTCTCACATCGCTCAACATATTGTACCACATCGTTCAACAATGTATCATAAACACTCTTTATATTCATGTGATCTCTCTCTACCTATTAGTTTGCGCTCAAGGCATTATTGCTCGATGTTTTGCCCATTAGCTCTGCTAAAAATAGCAGCAACAAGAGAGTACCTTAATGATCTTGACTCTAGCTATGATTCTACTGATAGTATTTTCGACCACAATTCTACTACATAGTTTCACTCTAGCATCTCCCTGCAAACTATTCTGGAAAAGGAATGTCTGCTAGGTCCTCTCGATAAGGAAGTCGGTCCGGCGACTTGCCAGAATTGCCATAGCCATGTTCGATGACCGTTGACGTTGCATGCTTAACAGGGTCATCAGTAAATGTCACGACGGTGTCTTCACGGAAAGTTAAGTAGATCACTGCAATGATGTAGACAGCCATGAGTGGGAACACTACGATTCCGATGAAAATGTTGGCAACTTTGGGAAGACCGTTGTGGATTAGCCAGCCGACAAAGCCCGTGCTGAGGTAGTAGATGTTGATACCGATGAGTCCCACTCCTAGTATCCACGAGATCACGATAATCTGCGTCCACAGCCATAAAAGATGCGAAAAGACAGGATTGTCATTTTGCTCAGATATTCATATGTTCTTCTACATTTTCTTTAGTTCTTTCTTTTTTCTAATTGGCATCTCTTTAGGACTTCTGAACTAAAGAACCAAGTTTAAAGTTCAATTGTGTAAAGATCAAAAGACAAACTTACGTAGATTGAGTTCTTGTGGGGTCCCATCTTTGTTGCACTGCTACTGAACTTAAGGAGTGGGATAAGAGCAAACGGAAGCTCAAATGATAGAATCATCTGAAAAATAACATCGAACTCATTTTATAACAACAAATGGAATGAGCACAAAATGCACACGTATCCTCACCAGATGATGATAGAAAGAATTTAAATGTAGAAGTGGTAGGAGACGCCAGAGGAATTTGCATACCGACGCGATGATGATGAGCCTACCGGCTCCTGAAGATCCGCCGATTGTAGAGACGATGAGACTCGGCGTAATGGCAATACATCGAGTCACTAAGTTCCGTATCCACTTCTTCATTTTGAGTTCCAAGAATCCCTAAGCAATTAACCAACACGCACACACAAAAAAAAAAAAATCAGATCCGTTCGAGTGTTCACTTTAAAAAGCTCATTACATGAAATTTCTTAATTAACAACCTGCATGATGTATTGGCCTGCATAGGTTCCTGTAATTGTGGAGCTTTGTCCTGAAGCTAGCAATGCAATGGCATAAATCATTGTGCTAGATCTTCCCAACAGATTCTGTAAACGCATGTATTAATAAGAATCGTATTCTTAGTGATAATGTTATCTGGTGGTCCAACTGTGTTATAGTCTCTGTTAGGAAGTGGAACCTTAAGGAGGAATGCAGCAGAATTGAGAGTTAAATCGTCGCAGCTCTCTGCATTCTCGCTCGAAAGATTGTTGGCCGAGCAGACAGTGCCAGACACGGACACAACAGCGACGTTGATCAAGAATGCCACGAATAATGCGAACCCACTTTCTATGAGGAAAAACCGACGGGCGTCCTGCAAAGATTGATGAGATAAAGTGAAAAATGCACGTTTTTTTTTTTTGGGATAACGTCGACGAGATTTTTCCTATATATTGCATGTTGAACTGAATATAATTAGCGAAAACACAAGTGATGATAATCGAACGCACATTATGCCGTCTAAAGAATGGCCTAGTTTTTCAAACGAGGAATAAGATCATTACAAAAAAAAAAATTGGACAATAAAAGAAAATTGAAGACGAAGTTAGGAATTTAGTACATTGATGCCTCGGACCGATCTTGGGACTTTCCTGGACAAGACCAAAGCTGAATGGAGGAACAGGTTGTGCCTGTTGACAAGCAATAGAACTCTCAAATCTAAAAAATGTCACAAGCAATTTCATGAATGTCTAACGACATAGACAGTGTGAGATGAAGTATAAAGCAATATCATACGGCATCACGAGTGCGCCGAGCAAGGCGATGGCGTCGCCAGTGGCGCCGTTCCCAGAGAGCTTGGGGACGAACATCCCCTTCAGGATCTTCGTAGCGGGAGGCTTCACGTTGCTCATTTCGCCAAAGAAACACGCCGCCATTATGAATACCAATGTAGCTATAAGCATTTCCAGCTTCCGAATCTAACAAATTCGAGAACCACGTTTTTAGTGGATTGAAACAATCAAGATTCCGAAAATGGTGAACAACTGAATCAAATGATGTTGAAACACATTCGGTCTTCATCAAGTGAGTGTGACTATAATATGATTGGCATAAGTAATTCAAAGGAATTTAATACACACGATCTTAATTAATCAAACGGAATTTCAAGTAAGTATACCCCATATCTCTGCAGGCCAAGAAGCACGAGCGTGCTGAAACCAGTGAACAAAACTCCAGCCCACACTGGGATGTGGAACAGTATGTTAAGTGCGAAGGCTGTCCCAATCACTGCAAACATTAATATGGTTGGTTAGCAAATTTGATTAATATGAACTCACCAGACAAATGCGATGGTACTTCACTGTGTATGACTATCATATGACACATTCGATGAGTTACTGAACAGAGAGGTTTACAACTATGTGAATTCGATGCGATCATCGATTGGGTGTTCCAGGAATATATTTCTGATGTGGATTAATCAGAACTCTACCATATTAGCTTGCTGATGCAGTGTCTTTCAGTAAGTTGAAGGTGTCAAATGCTCTACTTTTCTAGTTACCAAAGTTAGACCGTGTATTTTAAGAGATTCAACTATCATTTCAAATCTTAAACCCTATCCTTAAGATTAGTGGAAAGAGAAAAGCATAAAGATTGCGAACTCAATATGTGAAGATGAAAAAGTTGATTGAGATCCATGACAACTAAAGTATGGTTGGGAAAGGATATAAAAGATAGAGTACCGCTAGCACAACCGCATCGTCACTATTGTAATGAGCTCGAGTTCTATGAGCTGATATGATATAGGGCACAATCATCCTGTTATGAAGAGCGGCACTAAATGTCTAGTAAATTGATCAAGATGAGATAGAGAGAGATAGAGAGAGATGCCTTCCGGTATATCGGCAGCTATGACGGCCACTTCAGCCAGAAACCATAAGCAATACTTTACCAACGGTGGGTACTCGGCCTTGCATAGCTCAGACAGGTGTTTTCCTGAAATTCCGATAAATTTACAAAAGACAAGTGAATCGACCGCATACAAGAAAATGTAAGAAACAGGCAGAAGAGATACTGTTCATGAGCAAGAAAAATAGAGTCTCCTTTAATTTCTCTAACGAAATGATTACCAGTGCTCACTCCGAGGTTAGCAGCTAGCGATTGGATGATGAGAGCAAATATCAACCCGATGAGTATGACCCACAGAAGCTGACCATATGGTCCAATAGATTATAAAGAATTAACAAAAGATTTAAGTATACGTTATATATTTATATAAGCTCGCACGTAGATGTGTTAGGTGTCGTTATTCTTTTGTCTTACCTCGTATCCATGATTCGCTCCGGCTTGCAGATCAGTTTCTACTGCAACATTGATCGTAGAATCGTGAATTTAACACGAACTCGTTCAAACACTTCACACGCAAACACGCACACTCAGAGAGAGAGAGAGAGAGAGTTACAGTTTCCAGGGTCAAGATATGCGAGGGAAACGAGGAAGCCGGGGCCAACAAATGACAAGAACTTTCTCCATCCAGGTTTCTGAATAACCACAAGGACAAATGCAAATTAGACGAGAAACTCATGTTGCAAGGTCACTGGTCCTGCGTGCATTCTAACTTTTTACACACACTCCCTGCAAGAATAGTGATTATTACACCCTATGATTGCCTTCCTTCCTTCCTTCCTTTCTCTCTTGCTTTGTCGTAATGGACAACATAAGAGTCTCATCGAAGGTTCTATTCCATGAAGTTCTGACAGAAAGAAGAGAGAGAACCTGCTCATGGGACTCCTCTTGATCAGATTGACCATGCGTGGAACTAGGGATGTCAAGTGGCGGGGTCATGCCCTCCACATTGATGGCCACTATCCTGTTGCTCCCTCCCCATATTGTTGGGGCGCCTACACTTGCCATCCGATGCTCCTCCTCCTCCATACTCTCTCTCTCTCTCTCTCTCTCTCTCGATACACTCTTGCTTTTAGTGAAGCAACTGATGAGCTTGGTCTATACCTGCTTCACTTCCTGTTGTACTCCAAACAACAGCTTATGACAATTGGCGATGTCCTCCATGCTTTTATAAACACAAGTCACCATCTTTGGTAACTCAATAAACAAAAACAAAAGCATAAAGAAGTCCAACCAACCTAGGGAAGGCTATAACTAAATGCATGCAGACAGGGTCTATATGAAAAATGTCCTTTTGCTTACTATTTTGATTTTTGGACCAAATTTCTGCGAGATGCACCTGACTTTTTGCCCTCTTTGTTTTCTTTTTTAGTACCATCAGTTATATTAGGACCAGATTCCAAATAACATGTTCTTCTAATTGGCTATAACAATGCTTTTTAGATAAGCATGCAGTCATAGTTAATCCCCAATTAATAACAACAATGAACCACGTCATTCAATATGCCGACTTGGCAAATCAATATCGATATGTACCCAATTTGATTCTTTTCTTTGGGATGACTTGATATAAACGTAACCACTTGTCGTGCGCCAAATTTCCTAGATATGAGCAAGAAAAATTGAGTCGCATTCAGGATTTGTGCCGCCTCATTGATCCGATTACTGTCCCCACTTTCTTGAGTCGAATAGCTAGAATCATGACTTCATTTATGTGTTTCCTGGTGCTTGTCTCTTAATCTATTCCTGCTTTCCTACACAATGTACAGACCAAGACATATGTGCTTTGATCAGAATAGGAAGCTGGCTCTGTATGATAGTTTTCTGGGACTAAAGCAATGCACTATGAGTCCAAACACTGCAACCCAAGGAAAATTATCAAAAAAGTTCTAAACCTATTAGGCCAATTCAGTCTTAAACATTTTTTTTTTGTCAATTCAGTCCTAAATATTTTGCATTTGTGCCAGCTCAATCCATTTGGCCAGACGGCACTAACGTGTCGTCGTCAACGCTGACATGGATAATTTTTAATAATATTTTCAAATTTATTTATCATTTCTTTTTCTTTTTCCATTTTTTTTTTCTATTTTTCTCTTTCTTCCTCCTGTGGCCGGCGAGAGCTTCGTGGCCCTTGGCTAGCGGCCTCGCCCACATCAGGGCGAGGCCGCCTTTGCCCACGGTCGGCGAGGCCGACTAAGGGCTTTGCGACCATGGCCC
>BCNH02000006.1:32264105-32284179 GCA_001662345.2 Metrosideros polymorpha var. glaberrima | reverse complement strand
CAATTGCAATAAGTTTAAAATATTTTGGGTAATTTTCCCCATAGTCTAAATGAAGGGAAAAAACAAATGATTATAGTTCTAGGCATAGACGGTGGAGAAAGATTTCACTAACGGGTTCAAGCGGATACCCATGCTCGAATTCGCCCGATCCGAATAGAATATGAAAAGTAAGATATTTAAACTTTAAAATAAAATATTTATCATCGAAAAACCCCAATAAAGTGCGTGCTGAAAAAGAGGAGATTCAAGGCCGAAAATGATCTCGAACACCTCTAGAAGTTGTTACCATGGCATCGGGCTTTCCAAAATGTACTCACGGGCCTCATAAATTCGACCGGAATTAGAAATCATGCCCCGTTATAGCCGAGGTGCTCGAATTTAATTTCTTCAGAAATGAGATACATTAATCTTTTAAGTCGATCACATGTTAGAGTTTTTAAATTTAGCTGTAAAAAAAAAATTGTATTTCGGTTCAATTCAGATAATTTTTTCCCCCTATTTCCAGCAAGGTCGATAAACAGTCAATAATAAGACTCTTCGTCCATCTTATCTCTTTTAATTTTCCCTAATCTAATTACAACTTGCCAAATTTTAATTGCCAGTTTATTGGCCAAGCATTCCAATTTCCAGTTGACTTCAATCAACACGAGCGTACGAATGCTGAAAGATATAGGGATTAAGTACAAATGCTCGGAAATAAACTGATACTAAATATGCAAGCCATATCATACGGTTTTATCATACTCATATACTTATGAGAGACCTAATTAAAGATCAAATAAACCAGAAGCAATTGCGACTCTTATGATGAAATCTAAGAGGTGAGTCTTGCGTATCTAAGGGAAATTACTAAGAAAGTGCTAAACCTATTGCATTTGTGCTGATTCAATCTCAAATCCTTTAATTTGGTCCATTTAGTCATGAACATTTTGACAATTTGCCAATGAAGTCCATTCAACTAATTTTGGCTGGAAATCGTTGACGTGAATGCCCACCATCTTATGTGGCATAGATGGTGCTGACATGGATATTTTTTGGAAAATTTGAAAAAAATTTGGAATTTTTTTTACTTCTTCTTTGCTTTTTTTTTTTTGTTTTGTTAAGTTTCCTCTTCTTCCCCTCCCCGACCCTGGCCACATAGACCGGCCGCCACATCGTCACCACGAGGCCTTGCCATCGCGCCTCTATCAGCCATAAACGCCAGCCCTTGCCCGCTTGTGTCATCATTGTGTCCCTCCATCTCTCTCTCTCCATCACCATGCGCAAGGGTCGTGAGTCGTGGCAATGGAGGTCACGAGCTCCGCCAATTTGCTTCGATGGAGCTCTCCGGCCTCGCGCGACTATAGATCTGGGTCGCACAAGCCCGGTGACCTCCATGGCTTTGCTCTAGTTTCAGAGTGATAGAGACGTTTGTAGCAGTGCTCGGTCTTGCTGGCAAGTGGGCCTCTCGGTGGCGCTCGCCTCGCCTAGGCGATTATTTTGTAATAATCCCTTATAATGTAAAAAGTGTATGGAGTAATGGTGGTTAATTATGTTTAAACAATATATATTTTTTTGTCTAATCTACCCGCAAGGGAGTAGAAACCCAACTATTTGAAGACTCATGAAATACCCTGTAAACCTCATAAACCGGTTAGGTCTAGGCTTTTGGTCTGTACGGCCACAAATCAGGGCAGCTTATATTCAATTGATTGGATCTAAACGAGCGACCTTTAATTTATGAGCTGAATATTCTCTAACATCCAAATCAAGAGTTTCTTTAGACAATGGTAAAGAGGCTGGCGAGTTTAGGTGGTTATCTTTTCCTTTTCTTTTGAAATCGTTGGGTTATCTTTCAATGTATAATATGTTAGAAGAAACTATCTTCAAATTTAAGGATCATTTGACTTGATTGATTCTTCAAATCTAGAATATCAACCAAATGTACGTGAAAACTGCAGCTTCTGCTCTTATCCTGAACTTAATTAAAACCATCTTCGACGTGATACAGTTTATGTCAAGCATGTGTCGTCGAGTGTTAGTATATCCTAGGTCTCCCATTCTATTGGACTACTTACGTTCGTGTCATCGTGTCGACATTCCTCGAGTTCAACTCATAATCTATTGTTCCGAACTGGAGTTAATCTTTGCATATGTCGACATTCCTCCGAGTTTAACTCACAATCTAATTACACCCTATTGGTAGTTTGTTTGTATAACAAACAAAGAGGTGCCTATTTGTTTCGAGCTATGTGGCTAGGCGACCCTTGCGACCGGCCACTAGCAAAAAGAAAAGGCAAAGAAAAAAAGAATAAATTCAAAAAAATTATTTTAAAAAAATAGGAGCTGTCAACGTCAGCGCCGTCGTGCCACATTGGATGGCCGGCTTTCCACGTTTTGGTAATTTCTCCTGCTTATCTATGTTTTATCTATTTGTTGTTACCTTAACTGTAACTATCCATGATATCAATGGAATCAACCTAATCCCAGAGCCATTTAGTTCTTTGTTCTTGTTCGATAACGAAATGGACCGTTTAAAATTGACGTACTTGGAACCAAAATCAACCCCAGATTAGTATAAGAAACCGTAACTTGTCTCTCATAGATAAGAGCTTAATCGGAGTATATAACATCTTTGACTCCACACTTAGCTACATGCAAGTGACGATTCCATTCCATGTATCAACTCAACTACTCCAACATATCAAAGATTTAAATAATGTCGCACTACAAGATAAAACGATTTTGCTAATCATTTCTATCTTAATTAGGCGACCGACTAAAACTATATTTTCCTATTATAATCTACCTTTTATCTAACCAATCCACTTGGATCGTCATCGACCAAAGTCAATGAAGTGGATGCACTCGATTCGTCCATGATTAGTAGTTCTTTAATTGTGGAACGACGGACGAACATGCCGGATTAAATTGCATAATTAGATGGTGTCAGCATTGCTATTAATAGTGACCTTGAAGAACGTCTTGTAGGTAAAAACTACATGCAAGAAGATGAAACTGGGTTTCCTTTTTTTATTAAACTTTGTGTCTTCGTGTTGGAAAGAATGCGGTGGAAAAGCACATGAAGGGCGAGAGGTAATGGAGCAAAGAGACAAGTACATCGAGGGATTTTTGTTCGCTCTTTCTTGTCAAAGCACACTTTGTTCTCGATCATGAGAATTCATTGAAAATTGTCCAAAATGTCCTATACTTATTGTACTTTTGCCAATTCAGTCATAAATCTTTCAATTTTACCAATTAAGTCCTAAACTTTTTCACCTTTTATCAATTGAGTCTATTCGGGCAATTATGGCCAGAAATCACTAATGTGGACGCCAATCGTCCTACATGGCACAATAGATGCTCACGTTGACAATTTTTAATAATATTTTAATATTTTTCGATTCTTTATTTTCTTTTTCTTTTTCCCTCCGCTGCCATCGCAAGGCCTCATCGATGGCCAGTGGAGTGAAAAAGAGAAAAAAAAAAAGAGAAAGGAAAAAAAGATAATAAGAAAAATGTAAAGAAGGAAAAGAAAAAATATTAAAAATCGAAAAAATATTAAAATATTATTGAACATTGTCCACGTTAGCACTGGTCATGTCATGTAGGATGGTCAATGTCCAAATCAGCGATTTTCGATTAAAATTGACTAAATGAACTCAATTGGCAAAAGGTAAAAATGTTTAGGATTCAATTGGCAATATTTAAGACTAAATTGGTAAAAGTGCAATAGGTTTAGGATTTTTTAGATAATTTTTTATCAGAAATTCATAAGGAGAACTCTTAAGATATTGACCATTATTCTCCAATAACTAGGTTAACATCCTTGAATTAAAGGAGCAAGTGATTGGTTAGAAATGTCATTTGTAAGTTGTGCAAAAGAGCGAAATTGAATCATAAGCATATCATTGTTGCTGCATGGTTTCTCAACAATGGTATAAGGATGGTGGTGGTGATCACTTGGAGGTGATGGTAACTGTCCTTTGGATGCACGACCATGGTCGATGGTGGAGAAAATTGTCCAAAAAGTCATAAACCTATTGTATGGTGGCCCATTTAGTTATAGACTTTTCAATTGTGTTAATTTAGTTTTAAACATTTAGATGGCTTGCCAATTTGCCAATTTAGTCATTCTGAAAAATTTTGGCCGGTAATCACTAATGTGGACGCCAACCTTCCTACATGGTGTGAGCGGCGCTAAAGTGAACAAACTTTGCATTTTCTTAAAAAAATTTCCTCAATTTTCTGTTATTTCCCTCTGTCCTGTGGTCAGTACTCAGCCATGGCTGGCGACTTGCCACAGGTGAGGGCGTCGTGGCCCTTGCTAGATTCGGTGAGGGTGACCCTCGCCTTTGGCCTGCGAATAACGCGATGCCCTTGCCGATCCTCCCCTATGGTTGGTCACCGGTTATGACCAAGTATTAGCCACAGGCCAAAGAGAAAGAAAAGGAAAAAAAAAAAGGAAAAAAATTCAAAAATTGCAAAAATAATTCATGTCAGCACCGGTTATGTCATATAGGATGGCTGGCGTTCACGTTAGCAATTTCCAGCAAAATTTAGTTAAAATGAACATATTGGCAAGTCGTCAAAAGATTTAAGACTAAATTAACATGATTAAAGTTAATGATTAAATTGCAAGTTGTCAAAAGTTTTAGAATTAAATTAACATAATCGAAATATTTAAAAATTGAATTAACTATCGTATAATAATGATAAAGAGTTTGGTCAGCACCTCAAATAACCCCTTGACTTCCGCGATGTGACTCTGGGTGTAAAAGTGTCATCCCCCCCNNNAAAAAAAAAAAAAAGAAGAAGAAGAAATGATTCACTTTGAAAATATTCAGCAAATTTTAGCTATTGTAAAAGCTTAATGGCGAAGATGGAACAATGTGATGCACCCTGAAAAAAGCCAACCGTGGTGTCAAAAAGTTAATAAGTCAGTAAGAATTGATGTTATTGGCCGTAAATCGACTATGACTTTGAATATGATATTAACTTTTAGGCCGATAATAATAAGAAAGTGCTAAGACTATTCAGACTGAGAGAATCTCCAAAGTCGAGACGTAGTGATAAAGCAAATTCAGCAAACAAAGTCAAGGGTGACTAATGAGTATTGACTAATTGACAAAACATGTTGGGGATCAACAAGGAAGGAGTAAAGAGTATATTCATTAGTACATATGATCTGAGATTGACTGTGAGTGCAGTCAATTTCAAACGTTAGCATTAAAGTGAGAAACTATTAGAATCAAGTTGAATAGGTCTGAAAAAGGCTTTCGCCCATGGACCGATGGCCAAGTCGATGTCGGTCGAGTCGAGAAGCATCGGCATCGACTCACAAAGCTTGACCGAAATTGAATCGACTCTAAGATGAAAAATAGCGGGAACAGTCAGTGCAATCAAACTCTTAGGCGAGACAGTTACTAAAGGTGTCGACTAACGGTTACAGTCAAATAGTTATAGATAGTTATTGCGGTCGAATCAATCAGTTTTTTTTTTTGGTCAACCAACCATTTACCTTCGTTCTTTCGAAAAGATCTGTATTGTCATTAGTGGATACATTTTATCGGTTTTAGAACCCAATCGGTACATCTTATCAAGGAGTTTGTGCCGGGGGCAATGCACAGCTATAGTTGATTTTCGTCAGTCATTATGTCCGACATCAAGACTGTGACTTTGGGTAAACTTGGGCCGCCACACTACTTCCATTAATCGCTTCCTAGAAATTATTTTTTCCCACCTTCGTAAGGGTAATTTTGTAATAATCCCTTATAACATGAAAACTTGTATTGAGCAATGGTGGTTAATTATGTTTGGACAATATTTTTTTGTCGGGATTAGAGACCCAACTATTTGAAAGCTCATGAAACACTCTATAAACCTCATGAACCAGTTAGGTCCATGCCTTCGGTCTATATAGGTGGCCATAAGTTAGGGTAGCTTGCATGCAATTGATTGGATTTGAATGGGCGACCTTTAATTTATGAGCTTGCATGGGAGTTGATTGGATCGGCAAACATCCTACAAAGATCGATGAGATAAAATCAAAGTGCACGTTTCTTCCTTTGGATAATTGAAAAAAAAAAAAAAAAAGGTGCCTGTTTTAAAGCATTGACAAGAAACTTTACCTGAAAACATGAATGTATAACGTGAAAGAGGGAAATTTTCATGTTGCTTTATTTACAAAAAGCACGTTTGAACCCACGAAATTGCTATATTGTATGTTTTACCAAACATAATTAGCGAAAACACAAGTGACGACAATGGAACACATGGGGTACCGTCTAAAGAATGGCCTCGCTTTTTGAATAGACAGAAAAAGAAAATCGAAGACGAAGTTAGGGTTTTTGTCCGTTGATGGCCTCGGACCGATGTCAGGAACTTTCCTGGACAAGACCCAAGCAGAATGGAGGAACAGGTTGTGCCTGTTGACAAGCAATAGAACTCTTTAATCTAAAAAGGACACAAGCGATTTCATGCATATCTAATGAAATAGACATGTGTGATATTTAGTATATAGTGATATCATACGGCATCACGAGTGCGCCGATCAAGGCAATGGCGTCGCCGGTAGGATGGTTCCCAGAGCTCTTGAAGATGAACATCCCCTTCAAGACCTTCGAAGCGGGACGATGGAGAAATAATTTCGGTCGTCGTCAAGTTATTACTATCATATCTCTGCAGGCCAAGAAGCACAAGCGTGCTGGTGCTGCAACCAGTGAACAAAACTCCAGCCCACACTGGGATGTGGAACAGTATGTTTAGTGCGAAGGCTGTCCCAATCATTGCAAACATTAATTTGGTTGGTTAGTAAATTTAATTAATATTAACTCACCGGACAACTGCGATGGTATGAAACTGCGTATGACTAGCATACGACACGTTCGATGAGTTACTGAACAGAGGTTAAGGACTATGTGAACGCGATGCAATTTTGGATTGGGTGTTTCAGGATGGATTTGTGGTTTGCATGAGTCAGAACTCTACCATATTAGCTTGTCAATGCATCATATTTGAGTAAGTTGAAGGTTTCAATTTATTCTTAGATCGAGAGGTAGCAAATCCATGTTATTGAGTATTGTCGTGATCAAAACGGTTGGAGTCCAGTACTTATAGTTGTTAGTCAGTCCAATCCAAAAGCTTAAACTAGAGAGAGGCCGCATGAATATAAAGAGTAGAACCAAGAGTTCAACATGAACTCATTCAAACGCCACATGCAGGCACGCCCACATACACACATGCTGAGAGAGAGAGAGAGAGAGAGTTTACGGTTTTTGGGGTCAAGATATGCGAGGGAAACGAGGAAACCGGGACCAACAAATGATAAGAACGCTCTCCATTCAGCTTTCTGAATAATTACAAGGACAAATGCAATCAGATCAGAAATTTATATTGCAATTAGATCAATTGACTTTTCTCAATCAAATCTGTAGAATGTTCAAATTAGCAAACGTCCACCTCGAAACAAGCTAGTCCCGTACGATTGTGATTGGCTTGGCCCATCAAAGGAATGGAGATTGAGGGATTTTTTTTAAGGTTATATTCCATGAATGTCTGAAAAAAAGAAGAGAGGGAGCGAACCTTATCCTGTGAGTCCTCTTGATCAGATTGACCATTCGTGGAGTTGGGGAGATCAAACGGTGGGGCACCTGCACTTGCCATCTGATGATCCTCCTGCATACTCTCTCTCTCTCTCTCTCTCTCTCTCTCTTACCTGCTTCGCTTCGTGTTGCACTCCAAACACAGCTGTAGGGAAGGATACTACTACGAGCATGCAGACAAGGTTCCTGCTTAAAAATGTCCTTGTCTTCTATTTTGATACCTGCACCAAATTTCTGTGAGATACATTTAGGCGTCCGCCCTCTTTGTTTTCTTTTGAGTAACGTTGGATATATTAAGACAGGTCTCTAAATTTAATAATTTAAATCTTGTGACAGACTGTGTAACATGCCTTGTAGATAAGTGAGAAGCCATATTTAACACCCAATTAATGACAGTCTATCATTTCATTCGGTATGTTAATCTTAGTAAATCGATCTTGATATTTACCCAATTTAATTCCTTTTCTAAAGGATGACTTGATCCATACTTAACCACTGCGCCAAATTTTCCAAATATGACCGACAAAAATTGAGCCCTATTCAGGGCTCGACGCCCATTAATCTGATCTTCGACGCCTCATTTAAGGTTGGAGATTGAGGGACTCATTGAAGGTTATATTCCTGATGGTGTGATTCCTCTCGATCAGATTGATCATGCGTGTGTGCCCTCCACATTAATGGCCATCATCCTGTTGCCCCCTCCCAATGTTGTTGGGGCTCCTACACAAGCGAGCGTGTGTATTGATGATCCTCCTGCATACTCTCTCTCTCTCTCTCTCAATACACTCATGCTTTTTGGGAAGCAACTGATGAGCTTGATTTATACCTGCTTCTCTCAAGCTCCGTTGTTGCGATCCAAACGCAGCTTAGGACTTATGGCGACTACTACTTGAACTATCTTATTTTGCAGCCAATTAGAAATGTCCTTTAAAACACAAGTCACCATCTTTGTCTCTCAAAATACATTAGAAAAAAAAATCTAAAAACAAAAAAGAAGTCCGACCACTATGGAGAAGGATACCATTAAGGGTGTGTTTGGTAACGTTTTTGTTCTCGGGAACAATTTCTGTTTAGATATAATTTTTTCTATTTCTGTTTCGGGGAACAGTTTCTAAGCAAAAGAACGTGTTTGATGATTTCTATTCTCAGAATAGGAAAAAAATAGAAATGCATATGGTATGATCCTAAAAATTTCTATTCTTAAAATTTTTCATTTAATTATAAAAAATGTCAATAGAGGCGACAGTAGTGACGGTGGCGATGGCAACAACAGTAGCCGACAGTGGTGGCCAACGGAGGTGGTGGCCCATGGCGGTGGTGGTAGCCAAAGGTGGTGGCCGGTGTTGGGCGATGGCTACAGCAGGGGTGGTGGCCAATTTCGAGTGGTGGTGGGTGGCAAAGGTGGTGGGTGGTTGGCAATGGCAACGGGCAACGGGGTGGATGGCAACAAGTGGTGGGCAGTGGATTCGTGGGCGGCAGCTGGCGATGGAAAAAGTGACGAGAAAGAATGAGAATGAAAGAAAGAAGTTAATTTTTTTTTGTTCTTGAGAACAAAAAATAACTTTTCTTTACTTCTTGTTTCTGTTCCAATTTGTTTCCGGTAATAGAAATAATTTTCGGGAACAAAAAGTTACCAAATAGGTTTTTGTTCCAAATATGTTCCCGAGAACAAAAGAACAGAAAAACAGAGAAACAGAAACATTACCAAACAGAGCCTAAGAGTATGCAAATAAGATTCCTCCTTAGAGATGTCCTTTTCTTTTCTATTTTAATATATGGACCCACGTTCTGTGAGATGCACCTAACGTTTACTCTCTTTATTTTCTTTTGAGTAACAATAGATATATCAAGACAAGTCTCCGAATTCGATATTTTAACTATTGTAATAGGTTATATTAGCACCCAATTAACAATAGTCAGCCATGTCATTCAGTATGCCAAATATACCAAAGTTTATTCTTTTTTTCTTTAGGGTGACTTTATCTAAACCCAACCACTTATTGTGCGCCAAATTTTCCAAATATGACCGAGAGAAATTGAGCCCCATCGAGGGCTCGTTGTTTCGAGTCGGATTGCTACAATCATGACTTAGTTCATATGTTTGCTGGTGCTCGTCTCTTAATCTGTTTCTGCTTTGTGGAATAAAATATAGACAATGACATGTGTGCTGTGATCACAATAGGCCGCCGGCTCTGTATGTGAGTCCAAACACCTGAAAACGAAACAAAGGGAAAAAAAAAAACAAAAAACAAAACAGGAGAATTCATTCACGGGTTCAAGCGTTTTGACTTGTATGTCCGGCAGCCTTCCGGGCATGACATGCCCTGGCCCGAATCAGCCCGACCCCAATAGATTATCGAAAATAAATTATTCACCATTGATGAGAACCCCAATAAAGCAATGAATAATTTGGATCCTCAACACAAAAATTGTTTGCCCAATTCCTAGAGTTGGGGAAAAAAAGAAGAAGAAGAGAATTAAAAAATTAAAAATTAAAAATCAGAAAAAATTTATAAAATTTTTAGATTAAGGACTAAATTGACAAATCATCAAAAGATTTAACAATAAATTGGCAAATTATTTATAAAAAAGGATTAAATTGGCAAATTTTAAAAAAATTTAGAATTGAATTGATCGTCATACAATAGGTTTTGAACTTTATGGACAACTATCCCCAAATTTCCTTATTACATAGTCCTCTCGTTAGATTTCTAGTTTTAATTTTTGTTTTCAAAAAAGTCAAATGTCCCACCACTATGAGTCGAATGCCACGGATAGGGGCGTGTTTAGAAATTTGAATGACACTGAATGCGGCGATAATCATTGAGCTTAGGTTCCATATATAGTCGAACATGAAGTAAAATTAATAGAAGTCAACCATACATCAGCTACATCGTTCATAAGATAAACAATCGAGTGTCCGACGGTGATTCCACGATATTTAGCCAGTTGATTATATGAGACAGCACTAAACAGGGCTAATTCTCATGGAAGATCCCATGTTTTTAAGGGTTTCAATGGAGATAACCATTGGCACAAAACTAGTCTGATGCAGAGACAACAAGGCAGAGGAGAGAAGTACAAGCCAAGCATCTGAACATCCTCAGCTGCTCAGAAAAGATCATCCTGACATCTTTAATTTGATGAGAAGCTTCAAAGAGAAGCTCTGCATTCTGCAATGTCTCTATAACAAATTCTTATCCTTCCCCTCTCATACTTTTCATTCCGGTGGTGGGGCTGTGATTGGGGAAGTCAATGGAACTACAAATCCATTTCTTAGTCTGAAATGCTTGTGGAGAAAAAAGAATATCCATAATACCACATGTCAATGTCATTTGATCATGTAGCCGCATTGACTTCTTTCTATACCCCATTTCTCATAAAACCTAATAAACTTCACAACATAGTTCAAGGAAGAACTACACCATACACATACCCTCTTTGAAACTCCTGCCCCTTGGAACTATAGAGACGCGAGACAGCTAAACTAATAAAAATCTCGATGGAAATCCAAGCACAATAGATACTCCAAGAAGAATCGTAATCTTCTCCGAGTCAATCAAGCGGGTTCACGATCCAGCTCTCAAAGGATATAACTGAAGCCTCCTGTGTCTGCCTGGTTTAGAGAACATTTGAAGCCAAAGTGAAATGTATATTGGATTGTCTCACCCTTTGGAGAAACCAGTACTAGTCATGCTCCAATCCCCTTCTCTTTATGTGCTCTGTTGAACCAAACCAGGGCTTCAAGGGGACACAATGTACTTGAGGACCCCTGGATCTTACCCCATTTAATTTATAGTAGCAATATAGGCATATAGACCAACATTGCTCGTCATAATGACTATTAAGTAGTAGTAGGGAAGAAAAATCCATGTTACCTGAAGAGAGAGCGCCATTGAAATGATGAGTGACTGGTGACAGAGCTTGTACGCTTGAGCAAATTTGATTCCCGAATTTTCAATAAATACATTACTCTTTTGCAATGTGGCCCATTTAGCAAGATATGATCATGTTCAACTTCATTCCTTGTCTTTATCTATTCTTCTTGCTAACCTCAAACAACCTGGGAACGAAACTCTGATATAGCTCGCTCAGACAAAAGATTTGACCTTTAGGACTCATCCATATGTTTGAAACCTCCAATTCCACTTACATGATGAATCTTGCTGAGCTGTCAGAACAATTAGCGAGTGACCATTGGTTTCACCATCATCACCTGCCTTAACCTTTTCTCCATATCATCTTCAATCTTTCTCTGCAGTTTACCATCTAGCAGACCACTTGCTCCTGAAGAGTTGAGCGCATCACAAACTAATTTATATGTAAACTCTCTTGGAACTGAACCTCCATCAACCAACTCGACGAGGAAATTGCATGCATCAATCACTCTTCCTGCTTCGCATAAAGCATGAATAATAGGAGTATAGGAGCTCGAAGTGGGTATGCCCTGATTCATGCTTTGCATCTTCCTCAACATGTCAATAGCTTTATCAATCTCATTAACAGCACTATAGTATCTAATGAAAGAATTATATGTGACTCGGTTTGGGACACAACCTCTTTTATTCATGTCATCGAAAAGTTCCAATGCCCTCCCAATCCGATCAGTTTTGCAGCACCCGTCAATCAAACAGTTATACGTGACCACATCCGGAACAAAACCTTTGAAAAGCATATGACGAAACAAGTGGTTTGCCTCCCACATCCTCCTCCGAATGGCCTTCCTGCATCCAGTTTGCATACTATACTTACAGTATGAACCAATCATTATCGTATATGTATAAGTATCCGGGGGGCACCTGAACCCAGGCAATTCCATCTGCTCCAACAAGAACCTCGCCTTCTTGAAATTCCCTACTCTACAAAGCGCAAGGAGAATGGTATTATACGCATAGACATCTGGCTTGCAATGAAACTGCTTCAGCCTATAAAACGCGGCCATCGCCTCCTTAACAAAGCCCTCTTCTCCTAGGACTTTTATCAAACAGGTGATGGTGGGAGTGGTGACAAGCTCATTACCTCTCTTATCCATCGTCTTGAGAAACTCCCACAGATCCTTCAACCTATTCCCTCTAGCCAAAACAATAGCCATCTCTCTACAAGTCATCTCATTGTGCACGAAGCCGAAATGGGACTCGACCCAGTAGTAGAACTGGAGCGCTCTGTCCAATCCAAGCTCGACCCTTTGGGGGTCTCTGCGAGCCGCGGGGCCAAGAACGAGCGCATTCTCGCGGAGCTTCTCGGACTCGCGCCTCAGGTTGCGCTGTCTCAGAGGCGCTCGGTGGCGGAAGGTCTTTTGGCGACCGATGGATCGAGAGGATTGGAAGAAGCATCTGGGTATCGACCGCAACACTTCGGAGACGGCTTCAGTGTCCCAAGGAGGTGAGCTGGGCGTGGCGGAAGCAGCCAACTTTGCATCGAACTCGCGGTTCTGGATGATGACGGCGAGGACTTGGTTCACGATGGAGACGCGGTTACGGTTCAGAGGTCTCGGGGAGATCATGCTCTGGAAGAACAGTTTCTTTTTTCGTGCTCTGTTCAACTTTCATATGAAACGTTCGGCATAAGAGCATGGAGAAAACATGGGTCATATGAATCCTGTTGTGCTGACCAGAGAGACCCCTTATGTCGGATTTGCGAATTTTTTCTTCAGCAATTGTTGATTGAGCCTCGAGCATTTAGACCATGCGTTCGATTCTCAATCAGTCTTAATCGGTTTCAACGTAATTTAGCATTGTTCAATCGAAAATATCGTGAATTCACTTTCTTTAAGATACTGCCTTATGATTTTGGAAAGATCCGAGGAGGCTTTGGCATCGTAAAAATGTGGACTTTGATGACAAAAGGCAATGACACGAATAAGCATGTCAAGTTACAGACCCCACAGGATACAATGCTCTCACAATATTTCACCGTCGAATGAAAAATGTACCTAATCTTAGCCGTCCAAAATTACGATAGTTACACGCGGACAAAGAAAGAACATTTAGCTTTAGAAAGCAAGAGTTGCTTAAAAACAATGACTTGCCTGGTTAAGGATGCGGTAACAGCGTTCGATTGATATGATATGACGATCGGAAGGAGAAGGGGAGGTCAATTCGATGCAGCTGGGACGCATAGTGTTCGTTAAGGAAGCCGATGGATGAGCATTGATTGAAGAAAGATAGTTCATGGAGTTTCCTCAATGTCAGACTTTGAAAAGTCCCAATTAGAGCATGATCGAACTAACGATTATCGCGATGACAATGGAGTTATTGGATCAAAGCTTACACGCGGAAGTTCACATTCCGCTTTAATCTGTTCTGATACTAACAACACGTACAAAGATCACAAGACCAATCTTGTGCAGGTTGTCTCCTCTGCTACTGTAACCTAACGTATGCATTCTTCACTAACCACTCACTTTCTAATCACAAAACGAAAGCCACAGCAATCTTAAAAGAGCCCAAACCCTGCCCACTCTGGATCCCCCATGCATCGAGGTGATGACCTGCGAGACCTCGAGTGCGAAGAAAAAGACAGTCTCGGTGATGACTCGACGGACCAATAGGATGATGAGCCCGGCGATTCGCAGAACGGCGAGAGGGACCTCCGGGTCGAAACAGAAAACCGGGACAGCGTTTCGAGATCAGAACAGTTGTCGGGCTCGGGCTCGGGCTCAGGCCTGGTCCTGCGGGCCCTCCTCTTGCTCTCCTTCCGTTTCAAGAGAGGCGCCGCGGGGAAGCACCCCGGCCCGGAGGAGACGCACTCGGGCTGGCCCAGCATGGGTGGGCCGAGCCGCCACCGCTCGGAGCGGGTGCGAGGAGCCGACCGGAAGGAGCCAGCCCGCAGCTCCAGCGGCGAGAGGAACTGGAGGCCGGGCCCGGCGGGCGGCGGCTTGAGCTTCGGCGGGGACAGGTGGTCGTGCCGGGGAGGATTCTCGGGAAGAGGCTGCGGGGGCAGCTGCCGGTGGTGGTGGTGCTGGATCTTGGGGACGCCGGGTCGGATCTCCCACTTGAACGGGACGGATCCTGGCTTCACGAAGGATTCATCAATGGCCATATCTTCCTTAACGGCAATTTTAACCGCTATAACTGTACTATGAACTAACACTCTGTCTGAATGAAGCAATTCCGGGCGTGTGTATATATGGAGGTGAGGCGGCGGAAAATCAAGAGTTGAGTCAGGCGAGATTAGAGGCATTGAGTGGGGGATTGGTGGGCCATTTTGGATCTTGACTTCAGCGAGGGAGATTTCGAAAACCATTAGTTTCTCCACGTGAAGCCAAAGTGAATCTTGAAAATTTTTGTTAACATCGAGACATGATTATTCAAGCTCCCGACCAAGAAAATTCAAGAAATCCGGCACCACACCACTGCGAACTTCCCTCCATCTCTATCGCAATTACTGAATGTCGTGAAATTCAAAAGACGGGTCACGGTCGACCGATCTACATTTGCGCTCCTGATTGATCACGGAACGCTTCCAATCCGCCGACACTGGTGTCACCACAAGCAGACCCTACTCGTTCCCGTAACGTGCAGATCTACAAATCTCTTTTAGGAGTTCAACTGTCCGTGCGACCCGCTTTATCAATATACGTTTTCTTTAAACGAAGGAAGAAAATATGGGTTTGGGGGTGGAAATCAGGTGATGCTTCACGAGCTCATAAACTTTTCCCACGTAAAACTATGAGATATACCAGCAATAGAATCGAATCTTGTTGTACTTTATCGATCTACGTAAGGATTATACTTAGGGGTGAGTTTCGTTTCACGATAAAATTGGGAACTAGATAATTGGATTGGTAAGAACCGATCCGGTTCGAGATTTTAGGATATGCAGGGTAGGTTTTAGAGTTCCAAAAATTGGGAAATCGATTCCTGTGGTATTTCATGGCGTCCAATGATAAGTGTGTAATATAAAGCCACTAGTCTACACTTCCATTTTCAGCAATACCCATGACTGAGACTTTTAATTTGCTAATATTTCATATCATTCGTGTGTTTTATTATGTGTCGTAATCACTAGATCATAATAGCAAATGATAATCATTAGAAGTAATAATTCACTACAATCGTTTAATTAATACTACATGTGAAACCTGATTAAATCCTGGAACCTCTGACAGGATAAATTTCAAGTTTCATGATATGCATAGTAAGTTTGGATTTCAAAAATTGAAAAACTAGTTCTGATGGGTAATTCAAAGTAAAACTCTGGAACCTTGACTAATCCTGAAACCGTTCACCCCTAATTATACATAAGACTATGCTGCCCAACCTTGAATAAACAGGAAAAGAATTAACATTTTGTATTGATTACATAGTTTCTTTCCCTTTTTAGCAAACTTAATTGGTTATGAGATTTGAAAGTAAAATCCCTCCAAACCACTGGATTAAGCGGTGCCCGTCGTTTCAAATTCAAGCTCAGCACAATTGAATTCTCGAGCTACTCTAGTTCATATTGAGCTCACGAAACACTCCTCGACGACATCAGTAGCAATCATGTGGTTCTCTCAAATTCAAACGTGACCATGATGAAGTTGGTGGTGGTGGGTTGCACACTAGCATGGACATTTGATGATGATTGAGATGACATGACCACAACACTATGATGAAATGCAATATAGATCATTTCAGAGGACGTGGTGAACAGAAGAAAGCATTTTGCTTGCTCCTTTTCACAACTCAGGAATGACAGATCTGATTACAGCTCCAGCATGCCCACAGCATAGCCTTGTTTTCCAAATCTATCAAAAGCGACCACATATATATGCATATCCTCTTCTGTCTCGTTGTCCACTAATCAAAGCTACTCAAGATCTCGCACCATTTATTAAACGACTATTATTAAGGCAGTGCATAATAAGTGCAAGCAAACAAGATTGGTCATCCTAAATAACATTGATCCTGATGTCTCTGTCTACCTCGAGCATCCAAAGTAGAAATTAGGAAAGAATAAGCTCTCATTTTAACCCAAAATGAAAAATAAAAACAAGCCCTAAATACTCTCAGGCACACTTAAACCAATACCTAAACCACAAATGTATCAATAATTAGACCTCTGTATCAGCTAAGGAGGCGAGTTCTGGCAGTCTATTCGTGATAGAGGAGGATGTGTTGCACAAGATAATGACAAAGGAGGCAACTGAAACTCCCCCAGCAATGTATCAGACCTTTGCATCAGCATCAGATCTAATAATTATAATCTCTTTACAGACTTAGTATCCAATTTCTCCCTAGACTATTATGACAAACTTTCTCTGGATCCGAAGCTTTCAGGTCCCTCAAGTCTCATAAGAGAATTCTTGGGGCATGTTACACAGAGCTCGCATGGTGTTGCTAGCCACATCCAAAAGCTGCAAATACTCATCCGCGCCATCCACAAGACACTGAACAAGAAAAGAGCCAACACTTGCTTATAATTACCTAAATTGTCTAACAGCATAATTTCTTTGAACATGATCGACTGTACATGTACTTCAGCATGCAGCATCCAACTAAAATGTTTTCATTAGGGCTCAACATATGTGTCATCATTATGCTTTTATGAAACATAAAGTTTACATGCATTTATGTACATTTGGATAGACACATTCTGAAGGGGCCTGTATATCAAGAAATTATTCCTTAAAAGGGCCATACATCTTATATGGTGTGACTCCTCATATAAACAAGTCGGTGTTCAGATTGCAACAAACAAGTATGATCAATAAATGCATTGTTTCCAGGTTTAATAGCTCACTGTAGTGCAAAGCATGTAAATGAAAAGAGACGATAAAAACATGAGAAAACAATTCGCTAGCCTCGAATGCTTTGAACGTTGCTATAACTGCAAGAAGGCCTGAAAGAACTATTTACTGTTGTAAAATAATCTGACAGAATTTTGTACTTGTACAGAGCATCAAAATGAGGCCAGAAGCAACAAGTGAAACATAGCACAATTAGCCAAGTGGAGATAGAAAAAAGGTGAACATAAGTACTTTAATATCCTTACCAGCTGGAAACACCGGCTGGAAAGACCAGGTGATCATTGTTTTTGTGTCAAGGTCATATGATGATCAACCATTACTTGGATTGATCATATATTAAATTAGGAGTCACACCAAATTTAATTTGAAAATATAGAACAGTTCAGATAAGTTCATCATAGGCAGCTAACCTTATCAGCTTCACCCAATCTCTTGCATATCCTGGCCTTCTGTTCGTCTGAAATATCATCTGCTTCTACAATCACCTCAAATAACTAGAATAGGACAAAGTTTTAGCTTAATGTAAGTCCATAGCTTGACATTAGAAAGGATGCGTGCCTAGATATAGCACATTATACCTGAGAAAGCATCTGGGAGACTGGATATCCCTCTGCAATGGCATTATTGACCTCCTTGTTTGCCAAGTCAAAGTTGCCACTCTTGCAGGCTGCAAAAAGTGCCTCAACAACCTCCTGTGGGACTACCTGATGAATTAAGATGTAGAAATCATATACAAGTGATTCTGAGATGGATAAATGAAAAAGAAAGGAAACAGAGATAATAAATCTCAAGAGAATAAAAATAAAAAGGTAACAGTTAGAAAGTGCTCTCCTTAAGCTGAAACCAGTCTATCTAGCATCCAGCAATTATAAATTCTCATACTCAAATACGCGCGCAAAAGGCTATGATCACCTCCAAAAGGAAAATGAAGAAGAAAATGACAACTTCCTAGCAAAGGATCGCCGCTATTTTGTCCCTGGTTTTAAGTTTCCATTTGAAAAGGCAATCTTTTGAATTGAGATCCAGATTGTAGGACAATACGATATTAAGATCCAGATAACATAGAAATATCCTGAATGCTACAGAATTGGTCCCAAGTTGGATTGAGGAGGGACCAAAAGTAGGATTATGCTATCATGCAGGATGCTGTTCAACTAGCTAAAGATCCTTTGCCTTGAACTCAGGGCCTCTTCCAACCACATTATAAAATCGGACCAATACTCAAAAACAAGATCCTTTATACTCTTCAAACAATAACTAAAGTCCATTTGACCAATTAGGATGAAGAAGGTGCAGCTACCACGGATACTTTGTGGAGACAAAATATTTGGGAGCATGGTTCAGGAAAAACTCAAACAAACAAACTACTTGGCTTACTCATTTGAAGAACATATATCTTAGTTTTCATATTAAAATCAACCCCAAATTATGATTGTTTTGCCAGAATAAAGGCAAAGGAGTGCAGGATCAATTTGGAAAAAAAGAATCAAAATTAATTTACTGAAGAAAAATCACTTCCCTTTCATGTTGAAAGACAGCACCTTATCGTTATCCAGTTATTCAGTTCAATATAAACTTAGATTGTAGAACGCTATTGGGATACATATATGAAAGGATAATGAATGACCAGGAATTCAGAAAGTGAAGTATGAAATAAGTACCCCAGAAACACTTATTAGATCCTTTGAAGTAATCGATGATCCAAATAATCGAGCAGCTCCCTGCAAAGCTCAAAAATAGTAGCTTAGTTTACCGAGGTTGAAAATACTCAGGGGGAGGGGACGGAATCTACACACCACACAATATTTTACTATTTAACAGTAAGACTAGATTTTGACCAAAAAAAACAGTAGACTAAATTCAACATTTCAAAGTAACACCATAAACACACAATAAAAAACAAGACAAATTGGATGGATAGCACCGCATGAAATGCTCGATCCTATTTCTTTTATCCTATCAAGTTACTAGCTGACTATCTTCATAATAATTTCTTCCATGGTAAAAGTCCAATGGCATCCATGTTAAGTCTCTAAGCAATTCGAGATGCCCTCCTGTTGCTATATTGATTTCTTGGTTGTTGGCAACATTGAGATGCTCTCAATTGAACAAAGCGAAGGACCAATCCATACATATATAAAGGTTTGTATGTATAAAAACTGAACCACCACAAAACAAATCAACCATCTACTGAAATAATCAAATTGACACAAAGCAGATTCAATGATCCATATCAATTCCTTGCCAGCCTAAGATATGCTTGAAAAAGAAGAAAGTCCAAAAAATTATCTCGTGTTTTGTCCCCTTGATATGAAAAGGCATTTCAAACATCTATCCTCTTGAGTTCAAAAGAGAACGTTCCCACATGATGACATCTGCAGAAAGTTTCTTTCATGCACAGCTCTTAACGAACTAGAAGCTTTTATGCCTTGCAAGAGAAGGTGCACACAAGTCAGATACATCAGTATCCCTTTTAATGATCAATTCAAGTCATAATCAACATCCAACCAGATTATTATTACCAAATCAGAAAGCAAGGACTCCCTCTGGTAATGTTGTAAAGTCCTCTGGTGTTATTTATGTAGCACTGATCAACTACAGATTTAGTGGATTAGATGTACCAAGAGCAGGAGGGAGAGTTAGAAAGTGTCAGGCTACATGAACCTTCACCCAATTACTAAGAGAAAATCTTCTGCTACATATTGAAGACACCAATTCAGGAAAAAATCAGCTCATGAGCACAACACCCCCCCCCCCC
>BCNH02000006.1:32220157-32260661 GCA_001662345.2 Metrosideros polymorpha var. glaberrima | reverse complement strand
GGGGGGGGGGGGGGGAACAAGAACTCGGCACGAAAGAGACAGAACGCTTGCTTGATGAGCAGCAGGGCATCGGAAGGGCGACTTGAGTGAAGCACTTTCTCTCTGTTGGGTTTCGTTGCAAACAGAACACTATCGAGTCTATGCACCATTCCAAGTCAGAAGATGTTGTTCCTTTGGAATTTGTCTCAAATGTGCCATCTTCTGTCTTCAATAGCAAGAGTTTCTAGACCCATAAGTTGCTTCCCCCAAGTGCTATGAAGCATGATGTCGATAGCTTGCTTCTCATTCCCACAGAAATTTAGGCGGCTCACCAGGAACGAATCTAGCAAGCTAAAATACACTTTGAGAGCTCTGAGGCTGAGAGTGGTTTCCAGCAAATATAATGTAGATGGGAGCTCACTGAGAGTTCTGATGAGCTTTTTAAGTGAAAGCTTTCTTATACTCTGAATTAGAGTGCATTTTTTTTTTCTGGGTTTTGAGTAGATGAAATTAGCGTTGGTGATTATTTGGAAAATCCGTTCATGCGATTTGTTTTAGGCATGCTTGTGTTGCTCATTCAAAAGTCCAGGGCATGTTCGAAATACTGTTAGTTTGCTGCTAAACTAACGACTAAAATCACAATTTCTCTTCTCCAATGTTTGCTTGAGTCGGCGTTTATCTCCATTGACAAACTCAACATTGCAGAGATAAATGAGAACTGCCACGCAGATGATCTGAAGAAACCTCGTATTTGATTGAATCAACAAACTTCGAAAGATGACGAAACTACAGCATTCAAAATACAGGAAAGGAATGAAAAGCTACATCAGATAACTGGTATCCCCTTCTTTCCCATCCACTTCTTCCTATTATTTTCTACTACTATCTCTTCCCGAAGGAAAAACAGATCAAACGAACACTTATAGATCTGTGAGTTCACGGTAGCGACCGGCTGAGGTACTTGTTCTTGACGCTGGTCACAGACATGAGCTTTCCGACTGGGCACCATCTTCAAGATCAACCGGTCCATCAACTCGGCCACAACATCAGCATCTTCTTTTGACAAATCAAGCTGCTCCATCATCTCCTGAGCAACTGAGACCACCGTATCGGAATCCAGATAGAATGCAAACTGTATCTTGTTGGCCTTGCCCTCAGGACCCACAATGTGCAATGTCAGTGAAATTGATGCCTCATCACTCCTTTCCCCTGCTAGTCGGAATTCATTACTCCCAGTGGAAATCCGCAACTCAAAACCTGAGCTTGGAGCGGTTCCTCTTCCACCCTCGCTGGATGGACATAAGCTTTTTGGCAGTGTTTCTGGCTTTGAAGCTTTCGAGTCCACAATTGCAAGGAAGGGATCTGTCAAAAGCTCTGCCACAGATGGCCGTGAAGTCGCAGGCAGAAGACACTTCTCAATGAACTGCTTAGCATCGGGGTCCTTCACCTTCCCAAGCGAGACGGGTTTAACACCAGAGAGGACCTTCTTGTAAATCTGCGCAGAATTCTTGCATTCTCCATAAGGGCATTCTAGAGTAATCATCTCCAGCATACACATCCCAAAAGAGTAAATGTCGACCAGCTCGTTGTAGTCCTCCTCGTAAAGCTCGGGAGCCATGAACTCAGGAGTCCCGATCACGCTGTGTGCGGTCGGCTGTTGCATCACAATGGCCAATCCCAGATCACCAATCTTGACATGCCCATCATACCCATTCACAAATATATTATCACACTTCAGATCCCTGTGAATGATCGGCGGATCGTGACTGTGCAAATAGCGTATCCCCTGCAGGATCTGCCTCCCCCAATTCTTGATCGCCTTCATGTCGACATGCTTGTGCTTCTTCCGGTACTGCCTCAGATTCCCAGAAGTGAAAAGCTCGGTGATGATGTTGATGGTCTTCTTCTCCTCATCGACCCAGGAATTACAGAACTTGATGATGTTCCCGTGCTTAACAGACTTGAGCACGTTGACTTCCTCGTAGAGCCTCCGGAGGAGGGCCGGCGACTCGGAGAAGTGCTCGACATCGACCCGGTTCCAAGCGACTTCGATCCCCTGAATTTCATCAAACGCCTTGTAGACAGTCTTGAAGGCGCCCTCGCCCAGGACCTCCTCGTACCTACCGTACCTCCCAGACGGGTCTTTCTCCACGAATTCACCGTCCTCGGCCTCCATCAATCAAGAACCAAGCGCACGCGCGCACAACGCGAAAGGGCAAAGGGAAAAAAAAAAGGCAAGCGAGGGAGAGAGCGATCGAAGGACAGCGAGATCAAGAAACCTCGAGCTCGGATCCACGGGAAATCTGGGGCGGAGTCGAGGGGAGCTGTTCGGAGAAGGCTTCACAGGCGATGGTGAACGAATCAAGCACCGACCGAAGTCGGTGGCGGCTGCGGACGTCACAGAGACTCATCGTCGACGGCCAGAACTGCTCGATTCCTCGCTCGGTCTCTGCAGATCCTTGTTGTGGGTGGATCGGAAAGCGGAAGGAGGAAGGAACGAGTGTTTGGATCGATTGTGGATTTCTAGGGTTTCCCAGAAGCTGTCCACCAGAGGAGGAGATACTATATATACATAGTAATTATAAGTAAGGCTTATCGCTTCAACAGGTGTTCAAACCTGCAAGATCCATCCGATTCCGAGCTAACACGACGAAAGTCAACGTCGAGAAAAAGGTATTTTATACCCCCGTACAACCAATCGCTACGCGACACGTGTACTTCAGTGTATTTTCGCGTTTGACTTTTCAAACCCATCCTTTTTGATTTGTGTTCTCTAATCATGTAGGCTTGGGGCACCATCATCAATTTTACGAAACAACTCAATTTATTTATCCGCCTCTACCTTTATTAATAGATCTCATCGGATAAAATCTAAAGGGTAAAGATTTTAATCTCGTACTCAACCAACACCTTTTCGAATCGACACGTATAAATCTAAAGGATATAAGGAAAACTTACTGATACTAACTAATTTAATTTCATCACTCTTACGATCTTTTGCTAATTAAAGTATCAGGTTTAAGCTAATCGTATTAGCATACCTACTTGACATGACAAGATTTTAACTGCGTTATCCGAAATTAACCCATGTAATTTTGTTCTAAGTACATGGGTCATGTCCATCTAATGAACAACCTAACCTAAACGTTATCCAGATAATATAAATTTAATCCTTTTTTTTTTGGTAAATTACCTATATAAAATTGTTTTGTTCCTCTTCTATATTTAGATTGCAGATAAAAAGAGATGAGATTTGTTTATGGTAATGTTTCTATTTATAATTCAAAATTATAATATTTTACATATTAAGAAATTATAACTTTAGTTGTACCTGATGCATCAGTTAGAGGGATAACTGTCCTACTCAAGTCTCATCATCCACGCGACGCCGTTTTGCTTCGTCATGGAAAAAAAAACCAAAGGAAGGAACCCAAACCGAACGAGCAGACGTGAAAAAACCAAAGCGAAAATGACCGTTCCAAGTTGAACTCAGCAATCACAAACATAGGAAAGACATAAGAACATGCCTCAGAGCAGCCCATTAAATTTGCCTGAAATAATTTGCTCCGACTTGTCGTCGCCGGATTCCAGTTAGCATGAGCGAATGCATGATATCAGATCCTCATCCTCCTACACCAGTGCTGAATCATTCTTGTCGAAAGCCAAACATCGATACTCGATAACTAGAAAAGTTAAGCATCGAGCAGATCCTCACAGTTCACACAGATATTCACCTTTTCAATCTAGTGAAGCAGCAGAAGAAAGACTTTGGAAAATGAAAGCAGCAGGAGCGCCCAGGTTAGATGCTGCCCACTCCATTTTCACTTCATTGAGGTATGCCGTGGCCGGTCCCTTTGGACCAGAGAAGAAACATCCATGAACGGCCACTTTCGGCTAAGGTAGGATTCTCAGTTTCACGGGGATCGGCGTTCTAGGGGAGGGCTCTAGTTTAGCAGATACAGTAGCAAAGTCAAACTTGACTTTAGTCCATAAACTCGATGCAGAGCAACTTGAGTTTGATTGAGTCTCACACTTGTGCTCGAACTCAGCTCAATAGTCAATGCCATACTCGAGATCCACTTAACTCGATCTAACCTCGACTAACCATGATCAACAACTAAGGTGAAGCTCGAACAATGGAGAGCCAACGGCTCAGGTTTAATCTTTGAAGTCATGACAGAACAAAGAATGCCTATACTTTTCTACAGTGAAGCTAAACAAGAAAACCTCCAGAAAATCTCTCAATCTAGCCAAACATAGTGGATAATAATTCACAGATTCATACCACAACTGTCAAACAAATAGATTTTGATGATCACGAACTGAACAGTCACAGAAGATTCTTGTAAAGCTAGTTTAAAGCACAACATTGCATTCCTGTCAATAGAGAAAACCGTGTTGAAGGGCGAAGGCACAGCAAAAAAGAACAAAAGCTGATGAAAAAAATAGCAAGATCATTCAGGATGTTCCATGCATATTCATGAGACAAGTCATATTTAGTGAAAGACTTAACACTAATCTATACTTACCACTGATATAGTTTTGCCCATATATGATAGGTAAATACATCCATGCAAAGGACAGAGAAGAAGATACTAGCACATGATTATGCCAATTTCTCGTATTTTATAAATATCTTATGTCTCGATTATCCACAATAGACATATAACTAGCAATAAGCAGAACTCCTATTTTAAGGGCTGTAATAATGATACATATCAACAAGTTATACTAGTATAAACATTCGACCAAAAAAAAAATACTTGTATAAACAGACTACTGCACAACAAGTCACAAGCATTATTTATCTGGATTTGAGTCCTAATACGCATCTTAGAGAGAGAGAGAGAGAGAGAGTTCAAGCGCCACACTGAGCCTTGGCCGAGTAATTTGGTGTACCTCCAAAGCTATTATTCGGCATACGGCTAAGCCAGTGACAGTCTTCAAATGAGCACCTGGACCCATAACTTGGCCACGCCACATCAGCTGGCTTGATGAAAGTGGGTCCCCAAGCGGGGGTCCCATCTTCATAGGAGTTATGGGTTAACCGCTTCAAATCAGAGCCATCCAATTTTATCGTGAAGATCTCGCCATAAGGTTGATAGTGATGAGAGTTTGAGATTGGCTCAGCTGATACTGCTGCATAGTCCGATGTGAACACTATGCTCTTCCTATCTGGGCTAAAGTACGGATGGTTAGCCCGCCCACTGGACCCGCTCTGAATCAATTTCCTCAGCCCAGTACCATCCGGGTGGATCAGATACAAACCGAAGCTCCCGCTGCCAGGGCTTTCCCGGTCGGATGCAAACGCAATCCACTCACCATCAGGGGACCAATTACACATTGTATCTGACCATGGCCCGTCTGTCAGTCTGTACAGCCCACCTTTCTCTCCCTTGACCGCATCCATTATGTACAAGTTTTTATGGCCTGATCGGCCCGAACGGAACACGATCCACTTCCCATCCGGCGAAGGCGTGGGGAAAGCATTGTTCTTGCCATTGGTGGTTAACCTTTTCACCCCCGACTTGTTGACATCATCGACATTGATAGATATGATATCAACTTCGGTGCCCTCTGTAGCGAAAGTAGGACCTGTGCTAGTGTAGACCACCCCGCTTCGAACTGGGTCCCACGAGGAGGAGAAGGCCATACCAGAGTATACCTCGCGTTGATTTGAACCATCTCGGTCAACTACGTAGACACCTGGCATATTGACATAGGCAATACGATCACCTGCAGGTGAGAAAGATGGGAAAGAACCATCGATCCGGAAGAGAGAGAGGCCTGCCACCGGGCTTTGAAGATTTTCAAGTAACAAATGAGGACTTTGAGTCTCTCTCCCATTGTCATCACCTCTACACCTATGGTACCCAACTCGACCCGAGTCAGGAGAGATAAACGGGTTGAAGTGGTGAGTGTTAGGTGACACAAGCCGAGTTAACTCCCTGAATTCATTTTTGACAAGATCAAAGAGCTCTATGTGACGATAACTCGAATCGGGTCGTCTTGTAGCAACAGCGATGAGCTCCTTGTTACCTGAAAAGGGAAAAAACGAAGGATATTGTATTGGAGACTTGACAAAAAAGAGAGATCACGGCAGAATTTTAATAGTCCTCTGTCACAGTATAAAGAACAGAGAAAAGAATCTTGCAAAGATACTATTTAATGAGTCGATGAGAAAATTTTATCGCATAATCAACTCTCAACTCATACACAGTAAATGGTGCTTATTTAAATGTTTCTAAACTTATTGAACCTATCTTTGTTCAGGTAACACTAACAAATACAAAATATGTGAGTTTCATATCCATCCCTGTCAAAATCTATGTATATCCTCAACATCCTTAATGTATCAAATCAAATCAAATCTTATGCACTCTAATTTGGTACATAATGTATGTATACCCTTCGTCCTAATTTTAGTCACCGAAGTCTAAACACTGGATTTTTTTAAGCTCCAACACACAGAAGGAGCCTTTGAGAAATTGGGACGACAGATATTTCCAAAGCATAATGTATCGCTTTACATGGTCCACCTAGCCAATCATCTCGCGTCAAGTGTCATCAACGACTTCACTTTCTTCTCGAAAAGAATCTCATATCACTTGATATTAGATAATCAATGCGGATAAACCACATGAAGTGCCGACGAAATGCTTTCGAATCACTTGAATATTTCTATGAAAGGAGATAAGGGCACACACAATTTACCAACAAAACAAGCCTAACCTCAATAGCACTCGTTTGAGATCAAAATTGACTTGCACCTTTATTTCCATATTTCTACATTTAATCTCCTAGGTATTAGTAGTCACTTGCGGTTCTAGTCCAGACAAGCTCGTTCATTTCTTGGTTATTGTAGTAATTGCATTTATAGTAGTACACTGTCGTTTAAATAACAAATTAAGTACAGCAAATAGTATTGTCAACACAATTGTCGTCACCTGGAGAAGTGGCCGGAGTGAACGCGTGCACGCCCGGCGGCGTCACCCGCTGAGTCACCACCGACTCGGTCGAAATCGGTCCCCCACTCGGCAGCGTAGCCTTGTACACGCTCCACCATCCATCGTCGCCTCTCCGGTGAAAGATCAGCGTCGAGTCGTCGACCCAGCACGGCCAGCCGCCGTGCTCCACGACCTTGACCCGCCGGCTCCCGTCCCGGGTCAAGAACACGTACACGTCCGTGCCGAGCTCCTCCACCTCGCCGCCCCACGCGGCTCCCTCCCCGTACGACGCCACGGCGGTCCAGACCCCCGAAGGCGACACCGCGGGGCTGTAGTCGGCGGCTCCGTAAGGGGTCAGCCTCCGGGTCGACCCGGTCCGCAAGTCGGTCGAGTAGACCGCGGCCCAGCTCGTCCTCGGCTCGACCGAGTCCTCGTGAGTGGACACGTAGATCAGATTCTCTCCGCTTAAACTGGGCCTGTCTTTCATCGAAATCACGCTTTTGTCACTCCCCACTAGAGGCACCTGAACTCTCGGCGGAGGAGCCTCGAGAGCCGATCTTCTGCGGAGGCTCCGCACAGCATCCCCCTCGTCGTCGTAGACGGCGTCGTAGTAGATGCTCGACAAGCCGTTTCGCTCGGTGACGTAGATCACGTGCAGTGAAGGTGGGGTTTGGTCGGGGGAGAGGAAGAGGAGAGAGGAGGAAGCAGAAGGCGGGAGCGAAGGGAAGTGGCCGTTGAAATTCACGGATTTGCCGTCGGTGAGCTTGAGCTCGTCGGTGGGCTTTGGGGATTGGTCTGGTCGAGTCGGGAGGGAAAATATGTCAAAGGCGTAGTCGGAGCGGCCGAGGGTGGCGAAGATTATGCTGCTGCCGGCGGCACCGTGTGGTCCGTCGTGCTCCGCCGAGGCATGGAATCCGACGAAGAGCACGTGGACAGAGAGGAGGAAGCAGAGGGTGAGCGGTGGCAGAGTTGTAATTTTCATTTTGCAGGGCGAGTGAGAATCCTCTGGGCATACTATAGTTTATGTTTTTTTTATATTTTAGAGGTGAGGAAAACCGACAAATTGCCAAAGTGGTCCTCGTATTTTGGACATTTTGTGTAAAATGTCTCTTTGTCTATAACTTCTTCTTTGGCGTGTTAATTTATCACCTCAAATTTTCCAAAGGTGTCGATCTGCTCTAATTTCTCATCTTGATGGGAGTATTTTCGAAGGAAGAAATGAGAGACAAGGATCATTTCTATCGAGTCCATTTTTAAAGAGCCGATTACTTTAGATTAGTTTTATTAGGGAATAAAAAAAGCTTTTTGTTTTAAATTTCGATAGATACATATCATTACGAGAGTGGAATATCATTGTTATTTGATTTTATTTACAATCTCATTTTGATTAATTAGATAAAGGTCTTGTTAACGAGTGTTAATAGAAATTTATTATACATATTTTACTTCAAATGATGTAATTTTCAGGACACTGATTAGGCATGACTGGACGACGATCAACACGTTACAAACTGCAAAATTTCAGTATTAAGTTTTTGGGCACTTAACAAAAATCATTTGATAATTGATATATATGTTCTTCTGACAGGTGGTGGCGTAAGGGATGACGTAAGAGAGGGTGAGTGGTGGGGCCAATCTCTACTGTCGTCGGACACGTGTGTGATCAACGATTCACGGAATTTTGAGGATAATGCCCTGGGTGGGGGCCACTAGGTGTTGAGGTTGTTTTGTTCCGAATACTATGAGAGGCAGTCGATTTTTATCCGGACGTTTGGAAGCATTTGCTCTTTGTTGGGTGTCGCTTAATTTTTCTAGGACTTGTCCCCTTTATTGTTGCTCGTCACCCTATCTTTGACTAAATTCTACGTTTTCATTTGAGTTATTGCATCGGGGTTTCGCTCATAATGACGTCATTCCCTCTCACCTGGATTTAATGACCATAAAATGTGTCTAAAGTCTAGACTTCCTTCGAGGGTCACATAATTCTAAATCAAATTACAAACCGTTCAGTCAGCTCAACTCTCGTCTAATGTGACTTATTTTACTTTAGTTCGTCGTTTGGCTAAATTAGATTTTGGATGGATCAGGTCGCTTAAATTGGGATTGTCTCTTCTAAATAGATAGAAATTTAAGCGAACTAATCGAAAAATCAAAAGTTGAGTGACCTACTTAAGGATAACGACATAATTTCATGACCATGAAACTATATATTCCCATTTGACATGAATCCATTTCAAATAGATTGTTCTCTAATTTGTAAAATGCCACGATCCATTGATATGGCAAGTATTCTTTTTCTTTTTCTTTTTTGCGGGAAAATTGATGAGCGCAACCCTCAAGTCCCGTTTGATTCTTCACTCATTTCCACGGTGGCCAACAGGCCTGGATTTTATTTCATGCTTAGTCCTTATTTTTAGAAGAAGGGGAAGTTCACTATTGTTTGCCTTTTGTTTTTCCCAGATTGCGAGGGCCCGACTATAGTGGGTCGATCATTTTATTTGGGCCTATTCAAGCTATAATAAGAAAAGCCCATATAGGATGCAGTCGTACCTCAATTACAACCTTAAGCAAGGGTTGCGACCCAACTTGATCAATGGATGGACCACGCCAGATACTGGACCTACAAATCCTTGCCCAAGCCGGCCCCTGACTTGAATTGAATACGAAACGAGTGCACCGGTTTAGGATAAATATAGTATGAGTGTATCAACTTGGTATTTAGTTTAGGATAAATGTGGCATATGTGTACCTGTTTGAGGTAAATGTTGTACGAATGTACCAGTTTGAGAGTTTTTGTGACACAAAAATTCGTTCTGGATAAATGTGATATGAGTATACCAGTTTAGGGGTTTTTGTTGTACTAACCCTAATATAAATATATTGTGACTTGAAATAAAATGGGAAAAGTGTCAAAAAAAAGTCCTAAACTCATTGCATTTGTGCCAATTCAGTCCTAAACCTTTTATTGATGCCAATTTAGTCCTAAACATTTTGCATTTGTGCCAATTGAGTCCTTCTTGCTAATTTTGATCGGAAATTGATGACATGGACACTAGTCATTCGTGGGGCATCCTACGTGGCACAATCGGCGTTGACGTGGACATTTTAATATTTTTTATTTTTTATGAAAATATCCACGTAGGATGGCCGGCGAACGTCAAACTTCCACGTCATCGATTTCCGGCTAAAATTGACCGGAATGACTCAATTGATATAAATGTAAAAGGTTTATGACTAAATTGATACCAATACAATAGGTTTATGACTTTTTTGACACTTTTCTCGAAATTAAATAATTTAGCTGAAAACCAAGTGCTTCTAGCAGAAGATTCGAGTTGCCACTTGTTTAATTGTATGATGTAGAATTTGGCACCATTTGGACCTATTCAAATCTTGGGTTAATTTTATATATATAAAAGCTATGCTCTACCTGCCCCTTTGATAAAAACGTACATGAAATTGTTGCATATAATTTAAAACTTGAAATTGAAGGACTAATCTTACTTTATTCACGTTTCTTAGGAAATGTCGTAATCGGCAACCATTAAATAAGAAGATTTATGGTAGTGGCCTTTTTTGCTCTTAGTCTGCGTGGTAGGGATCACTTTCTGGAATCATGTTTTTTCACACACCTTGACTTCGAGGCGTACACACGCACCTTGGTCAGACCTAATTATTCCAAAGCGACTACCATTTCTTATCTTTTTCAAAGATTATCTTGGGTTTCCTTTTTCAAAGCCGTTGCGACATATAATAAATAGCCGCAATTCTCTTTAGATAAAAAGTGCATTTCGATTACCTATTCTTGTCATATAAGTTTACATAAATAAACAATACACAACACGTTGCACAACGTACTTTTTGAAAAAATTAGTCGCCTCGTGCAATGGGTTTTCAAAGGTCTTTTTTTTTTGGGGGGGTGTATTTTAATAAGCATGGCCAACGACGGATCCGAAGAATGCTAACGAGGGCTTTGCACCCCGGTAACATGTCTTGAATTTGAGTTTCATTAAGGAAACTCGATGCAAGTAGGTTTCTTAGCAGGAGTTTGATTCCTAGTTTGAGAATGGTCATATTTGGAATCCAATTCGTTTCTATATAAAAAGCGCGTGTTCTTCATGAAGGGCGTCCGAAAGGAGCTCTCAGCCAAGGCAATCAATTGTGCGGTGTGCTTATGAATTACATTACGAGTGTTCAAAGCAGTGAAAATCTTGTCTCGAGATTTTGCGTAGTTCCTTTGTGAAATTAAGAGTTTATTTTGCGAGGAATCATGAAGACTAAACACTTTGTGAGTGATTAGGTGTAATTGAGGGTTGAGAAACCCTGGGAGTGTTTGATTAATTCGAGTGTGGTTGTATCATCTATATAAAATAATGAAACCAATTATTCATGAACTTTGATCAAATGTGCAATGTGATCTCTGAATTATTAATTTATTGAATGTGGTCCATGAATTTTAACTCAATATGCAATGTAGCTCATAAACTTTTAATTTATTGAATATGATCTCTGGACTTTCGGTAAATGTTCAATTTAGTCTTTGGACTATATGAAAATGTTCAATGTTATCTTTCCATTAATTCAAATTTAGGGACAACATTGAACATTTTCATATAGTTCATGGACTAAATTAAACATCTAAGAAAAATCCAGAGACCACATTGAATAAATTAAAATTTCAAGGACTACATCACACATTAGGCTAAAGTTCATGGACCACATTCAATAAATTAAAAGTTCATGAATCACATTGCACATTTGGTCAAAATTCAAAGACCACTTGTGTCATTTTCCATATCCGTTTCATCAAGTGATCTATACTGGAATCCTATGCCACACTTGCGAAGTGGGTCACATCGACTAAATCACGTAAATCATGTATTCGATTTGTTTTCTTGTTATATTTATTAGTTTGTTCGATCGCCAATTTTTCTCAACAAACTACTCAATAATTGGTATTGCTTCTATCGAGCACATACCATATTACTTTAAATTTCAGATGAGATCACTATATCTCGCTCCTTGAACTATATTTATGCGTTCACCTTCTAGCATGACTAAAGTTTCAGTATCTCTTATAGAGAGAAATTTTTAATAAAAGTCGTGCGTGTGCTACATGTTATGTTCAATAGAGTCACATGCCAAACTATTTGTATTTATTGACACATACATAGAAGATAAGGTCACTTTAAAAGTCGTCCATACGATGTCCGCCGATTCACCCCCATTTTGATCAAGGCCGTTCAACAAATCCGGTGTCTCTCCAGATGATGGTAATTAAACATGATTAATTAATCACGTTGTAAAAATCATTTAGTAGAGGCCAGGTCGCTAGTCACGACTCACGAGTTCCAACATCATTGTTAAACACACTTACCCATTGACCAAGAGAGGACACCCGCACGTAAGATTGGACCAGGCGGTCACTACCGGCGGCCACAATTCGACCAATCCGCCGCATAAAACGTTGAGTCAACACCGCGTCTTCCACCACCACCACCACCACCACATGCAGAAGATTATTGCTCGATGGAGGGGTGACGGCAAGTCAGGCAAATGATCAACGGCTGAGACGTACAGTACAGTTTGTAAAAAAGTCCACTTAACGTCTTCAATGAATGAACACACATGCCCGAACATGAAAAAGCTGAGAGGAGTTAATGTCGTCAAGATCAATATGAATCCAATAGATCACAACACATTACATGATCTGAATCTTTGTGCTCCACGAAAATTTTGCCATGAGAAAATGTTTTTTGTAATATAATAACAGCCCACATATAATTAATTTATGTGTCTAGTGTCTGACCTTATTATCTTACCGCTCGACCGATTCTTATCTCAAATTTTGCCAACATAAATAAGCAACTTCCGTTCGAACAAATCATTTAAGCGAACACTATGGATATTTATAGCTTGTCCATAGCTATAGGTAAGAGCAACGATTGTGTGAAGTTCTGATTATTGTGTTGTCCTTCTACACCCACTTATCAAAGCTCTATCTATGTTGGATATGACAGAATAAGACGAGATAAGTAATTTTTTGATTAACATGATATAATGCTGAACATTATCATATTCAATTGCATAAAGTGTTCAGTATAAAACCTTGGTTAAAGTTGAACAAAATGCAATAACCTAAACTAATGGCATAAAACGAAAAAGAAAATCCCGGGAAACTATGTCGACCACTCTGATGAATATATCATGACTAATTAACTAAAACTTAGCATGTGTGAACTCATTAGAAGAACACGGATTGAATAAACAATCAATTTGTGCAAAATTCAGTTGGCCCAATAGCCTATACTCGGCTGTGTCATGCTTATTGTCGGCAAGAATATATGTATCATCATCTGTTGAAATTTGGGCATGCACCCAATTGACAAAACACGAGTGAAAAAAAGGCTTTCCAAATCAATTTTTACAACAATACAAGTACAACTTTTTTTCATGCAATTTACATTCACCCTTTTGTCTTCTACCAGCAAGCAAGCCTCGGTTCTTCTTAGCACTACAAATTCACTGCTTTATCTTCTACCGACAAGCAAAGCTTTGGGGGATTGTAATGATACCTTGGCCATGAAAATCAATAGCACGTGTCGCCCCATTTGAATGTGTGCATACTTTCTGCCTACAATCAATGGTGGGTATCGCTTTTGGAATTCATTGACGGTCTTCGGGAGGGTTTTGTTTTTCCAAGCGTTGGACTTTGAGGCTCGGATGTTGACCGGACCTGTCGATTGCCGATGTTCGTTCACACGCGCGGCGGCGAGGTTTTGTGTTTTTCCTTTGCTACGGTCGGTACAGAATACAAGAAACGAAACGCCACGTACAGAGAAAAAAAACAAAGCGAGGGGGGAGTTTGTGGAGGTCATGCATGCGAGTCACGGGTTGATCTTAAAGACTTTTAGAGCTTTACCCAATTAGGCAATCACTACCTCCACTCGCTGAACCGAGTCGCCTCGCGTGGAGCAGGTGAGTCAACACCGAGTCTCCACCACCACCTGATGATGCAACACCCCCAGTTGACGGTGGTGGGGCGGCGGAGGTTAGCCACATAAACTCCAGTCAACTTGGCAGTCGGATGTGCCGGTCACTTCAGTTGAATTATTCGCGCCGGGACGCGAAACAAGTTGCGCCTCGGAGGATTTTTCGTCTCTCTTTGAGGTAATTTGGTCCGACTACCTCCATGTAGTTTGACGAAATTAAAAGGAAATTTCACAGGTTTCGAGAGATAAACCTGACGTCACCTCTCACGACATATGCCCTTCGACCGTATTCATCAAATCTACTCAGATTGAAAACATGCGCACCGATGTCACCTAATCGAGCTTACCGATTTCACCGGTCAAACACATCATTTTTTTTTCTGACCAATTTTTCTGACAAAAAAAAAACCACATCCCTTTTTTGGGGAAACGAAGAGAGAATGTACCAAATAATTTTATCAGAGCGTAACACCAATAATTTACATGCAAAAAATATTTACTGAGTAATACCATAGATTGTTATAGCGTATGATTTGCCTGATTCATTTAATATTGTTTGAACTTTGTAAATTGATTTTGATATCCTTTGTCAAGGGATTCATACACTAAAAGTCCTAAAATTTGTTATTGAAGTACAATCAAGTCCTAAAACTTTTAAAAAGTACAATCAAGTTCTAAAATTTGTCACGAAAGTACAGTTGAGTCCTAAAATTTTCGTAAAGTGTAATCAACGAAATGACTTGATTGTATCAATTTAACAATTTTTAGATTTTGATCGCACTTTTACTATAAATTTTAAAATTTAATTGTACTTTATAAAAGTTTTAGAATTCAATTATACTTTTTAAATAAATTTTAAGGCTTTCAATACACTTATTTTCCATGTCAAAGTATGGAGGGCATTATAGGCTTTTATTTTTCTTTTATGCTTTAATAAATGAGCACTCTCTATCGACGGGCAAGTTGCAGGAAGGCGTTGCTGTCGGAAGTAGGACGAAGAATCAAAAGAAGATGAGACGGGACGCGGCAAAATGGCGCAATAATTGGGCTTGCCATAGTTGACCGGCGACGTGCAAAATGCCAATCGCTTTGCCTTTTGCCCACCGGTCCTCTGGGGTGGGTCCCGCTCCTTTATCCCGTTGACCGTCTCCCCACCGTCCGTCGCGGTGGCAAATCTTGGCTTCAGAGATAGTGCTTTAGGGTTTGCTGCAGAAAAAAGATGACGTTACATCCTCAAGATAGTCGCTTGACGTTAGGAAGGATTGCGTCCGCAAGTTGTTGCAGTGAGAAGAAGTCCCAAGTTCATCAAGCATCTGTCTTCTACATTTAATAACTTGTGAGCAACGAATCGATATTATAACTAAATTATGTAGTGTGTGATATCTCGTACGTCAATGCAAAATGGATATTATCGAAATTTAAGCACTACGTACGATGAGATGCATATAATGGGGACAATTTTGATTGGTTGCTTACATTGCAGCGGCCATTCAAAAACGGACGCACAAAAGACTTTCCTAGCTTGCGGCGTGTCATGGTAAATCAACTACTCCTCCCCGTTTTGTCTTGTCCAAGATATCATTAGACACACATAAGTCCTAAGTATCGGCATTGATGCCATGATTAGCTTCACACGTAACTTTGACACTCATGCATCCAGAACTCCAACACGGCGAGTAAGAGATATTTCAATTGTTGTTTTTATTATTAGAAGATGATAGTATGGTGAGTGAATGTATTAATGAAAAGTATATATATGTGTATATATACATAACTGATGCAGAATTGTCAATGCATACACATTCACTGACGTAATTCTCGCACCTGGAACTGGAAGTAATATATAGATATTCTTCTTTGTAAGATGAGCTTGAATCAACTCTACTAAACATCGCCACCATTGTCAAACTCTTGACACCATCAAACCCTAGCAGCCCACAATCCAAAGGCTTTCTAGCACTTCTTTGATTGCACGATTCTCGTTACAAACCCTCGAATTCTCCACCCAACACATAAAAAATCCTCAAACCCATGTTCCATCTCACCCTGTTACAAAGCCTAAGGGTCGATCCTGCGGCACTTTCCAAGAGTTAATTATTCATTCGGCTTTAATTAATTCAATCTTCGTGGGCGACTTGGTACGTTCCTGGGAGATGCATGTGAACATAGTCCTGATTGAAGTAAACGACGGCGTCGATGGCTTAAAATACTTTGGATATTTGTCGTTGGTCGCCGGATAATTGCGGACGATCCAAGCGCGAAATCAGAAAGTTTGGTGCTCTCATTTTCTAACCAGGTTAAGACGACAGTCTTGGCTGTTCGCTGTATTTTATTCGCAAGAGCAAATTATTGCAGCTAGATGTTGTTTTCGTAGTTGGACAGTTTTAAATGTTTTAGTTGAGAATATGTCCGAGACTTGTAGGATAAGAATGACGTGACGTTGTCGACCTATGCCTACCAAAGTTGTCCAGCATTTACAGAAATCGTGAGAGTCACAATTCTTACCACCAATGTATCACTAGATTGACGTGACTTTATGCTTATAAGTAAGAGATTGTACCTCGATTATATCCATGACGTGCAACGATAATTCTTACGCATATGGTGTCGTAATTAGGATGTCTAAAAGCATGAAAGGGCGCTCCTTCTATAGAAAGAAAATAATCAATGAGATGAAAAATGTGTCTAAGTCTGGAGGGACCTTTAAAAGATTAACAAGCTGTTGAATGAGGATTCGTGAAATCTTGGATGGGCCGATAGAAGGTGAACAACTTGTAGAACATGTGGACGTCAATATACTTGAAAGGAATAGTTTGTAGAAGGTGAACAAACTACTCAGAGAGAACTCGTGAGAAGGTTGATGTACGAGCTTCTACAATCCTGAAAAGATAGCTTCCAGAAGGACAGATCAACGGCTCTTTGACTGAGATAGCTTCCAACATATACCTTTGAAGATCGGAAGTCTGTTTAAACATATCGAAGTGAGCTATGAAGATCGGCAGAGTACAAGTACTCTCCTTTTCTCTGTCTCATCAGGTTTTCTAGTTTTCCTTTGAGCCAAATTGAGTGTTTTCCGATTATAAATCTCTATTAGAGGTTGAATACTTGTAATTTGGAAAGAGAGACATAGTCGTACTCGAGTTTGTAAAACATCCGCTGCAACTTCGTGCAGAAGCAGCATATAATCTTAGCTAAGTGTAACGCACGGACATCTTTTAGGAACGCGTGGAGAAAGGCATGGACATCTCTTAGGTATCTGTAGAGTGTTGGGGTGAGCGGTTCCAGATTTCGTACAGGTTTCACCTAGAACCTACTCGTTGAAATTAGTTACTCATTTCTTGAAACCTAGAACCTACATCGTATATCCTAGAACCTGGAACCTACCCTGTCATAGATTGTAGGGTCTACCCAGGTTTCATTTATATTATTAATTGAACGATTGCAATGTATTATCACCTTTAATGACCACCACTTGTTGTTACAATCTACTGACCACAACTTATATTTAGATATACGAAGAATATAAAATATTAACAAAGTAAAATACTCAATCATAAATATTACTAGAAATGGAAGCTCAAACTAGTTGTTCCAGATTATATATCATCATCGGACGCCATAGAATACCGTAAGATCGCGTGAAGACATTGATCAAAAAAAAAAAATACAAAAACTTATTCCAAGTTTTACTTACTTAGAAACTAGAACATACTCATCGAAACATATTCCCCAATTTTTAGAACTTGAAAACTACTCTGCATATCTTGAAACCTGGAACCGGATAAGTTTTCACCGATACGGTTCTCAGGTTCTAGATTCTACCCTGAAACCATTTTCACCGTAGAGGGTGTTGCTAAGATTTTATTTATTACAATTATATGAGATGGCCAACCTTTTACCTATTTCCCCCTAAATTTGTGCATAGAATATGGACAAATGACGTCACGCTTATTAGCGAGAGAACATAGCTAGTGTCATAATGTTTGTGGTTCTGATTGCACTTATAAAATAGAATCCGTCACGTTTCATATCTTTCTTCTCCATCTCTACTTTTTATCTGAACTGGGGTCCTCCAAAGTAAGGAAAAGCGACGTGACTATCCCTCCCTTTGTTCTTCTCCGTTTATCATCTTGCGTTTGTATTTTATTCTCTTCCCATCTTGAAAAACGACTATTTGTTCACTTGTGGTCGCCCTCCAGTCCTTTTCTACGCTCACTTTGTATTGTACGCGGTATAGTTCTTTTCAATCATCTTCTGTTGACAAAAAGCTATGATTTCTCGTTATTTATCTAATAATTGAACCCAAATTTAAGATATGTACGTAATATCGAGTGCGGGACATTTGTCCAAAAAGTTCTAATCTTATTGTATGGCCGACGGCTACATCAGTGATTTCCAACTAAAATTGGCCAGAATAATTAGATTGCAAAATTGTCAAAAGGTATAAGATTAAATTGACAAAATTTGAAAGTTTATAACTTAATTGACCATCGTTTAATAGATTTAGGACTTTTTGGAAAAATTTCCCTATTAAGGCTCTGTTTGTTTCACGAAAATTGAATAATCTGAAAAACATTTTTCTCACGAAAATAAATAAACGGAAAACATTTTCATTATCTATAAAAATGTTTAAACATAAGATGTTGTTGGTAGTGAAAATATTTTTTATTGATGAATCATTTTAAGCGATACAAACGATTATTTTTAAAAAAATATTTTCCGAATCATTTATTTTTCGCAAAACAAATAGAGCCTAAGTGTTATTTCCTCAAACAAAAGAATTTGGATGGGCTCGAATGCTATGAAATGAAGCACATGTACCATAAATAAGCTCTATTCACCAACCCTCAAATTGATTTGTGTAATTTGTGACTTGAAAGCACGTTTAGTACGTTTGCCTTTGTGAGAATGATTATCCACGTGATGAATCGAAAAAGGAGGATATGATTATCCACGCGATGAATCGGAACAGGAGGATTTTCATGTCCACTCATCATTAGCTTATCCTCTAGTGCAAGCTCCTCATTCGACATTGGAAAATTTTAAGGAAGTGGGGGTTTCCTCGGACATTTTATCATAATAATTAGTGCGAAATCCCATGAAGCCAAATGATTAATGAAAATTTTTAATTATTTCTCGCGAGATAACAGCTTGGCCACGATTATCCAATCGAGGCAATCCGAGGCAAGTTGTTCGTGCTTTTAATTATAATTAAGGTTGAATGACATTAATGGGGTTGACAGCAAAGGATATGTGGGGCTGTAGATTTGTGGCTGCTAAAGGTAAAAGTGCTAAAAAGAATGGCAAAATATATTTTCTATATGTCATGACAAGGAAATCCATAAAGATGCCTTACCCACGTTTTTTTTTTCTCCTGATAAAAAAAGTTAGTACAACGAAAAATCCTAAATTGATATATTTATGACAAATTTTTTCAAACTAATTTTTGACCTCCAAAAAGCCTAAATGAGTATACATGTGACAAATTTACGCTTCATTAGTTTTCATTAAATTGAGTTAATATCGTGAAAAACTCCAAACTGATACACATGTAACAAATAGAGGGTAAAAACTCCAAACTGGTACACCCATCAACTGTCACGTGTCATTAACTCAACAATTGAAGGTAAAATTTAATGGAAACTAATGGCGAGTAAATTTGTCACAGGTATACTTGTTTGGGGTTTTTGGTGGTCAAAAAATTAGTTTAGGATAAATTTGTCATGAGGTTTTTCGTAGTATTAACCTTTTAAAAAAATGCTTTTTGTTCAGTAAAATATTTTAAATCGTTAACTAATGGAGATGGTTATAGCTCTCCTAAAACGAAAGTCGGATCGGCGGCCTAGAGGGTAAACGGAGCAAAAAGTGATGACATTAGTTGCAAAATACGGTGTATGCACGAATGAAAGAATTTATGGAAGTCCTTTAGCTAATTAAGCAAGAAATCGTAATTCAATTACATAATAATGAACATATATTAGAAAGCCACTTCCACTTAATTACAAGCTCAAGGAAAGTTCTAACGCTACAATTTGGAGAAACCCCTAATTAATAAAATTAAAGAGGGATATCTATAACTAGGTGAAATGCATATGATGGATGGGATATCAAACTCGAGAGATGTATGTTCATTACGCCAAAGGCCCTAACGTTTGTTCTAGAAAGCTAACAAGAAACGATGCATATTGTATTCCCAATCACCATCGATCAACTTCCTTTTCGGAATTTTATTTAAGAAATTTTCAGAAGGAACTTTTCAAAAATTCTATATCTAGTGGGGCTATATCACCTTTTAGGACAGGGGTTCACACTCTTTTGAGGGGATAAGACCCTCTATTATCGTCGCTCTATCTCCATCTACGTCTCATTCAACCAAGCTGTTCATCCGCGCGAATAAGCATAGTTCTGAAAAATGTATGATAATATATCAATGGTCGGGATTCGTAGAGAGACCGAAGAAACCGGGCAAGGAGATCCTTGTTCCTCTTGAGAGGCTCTTAGGATCGAAACAATTCTATTTTCATCTGTAGGTGATTTTGACAACCAATTTAGGAAGTTTGGAAAAGTGCATGATCCACTTGTTGTGCGCATTTTTTTAGTGAAAAAGTGGTGAAGATAAGAAGAGGTGTGGTCATTCTCGAAATGCTCCCAAAAGGAACTCGTGTTCAAACATTTCAGCTATGCTTGGAGACTATTCGGGGGGTTGAGATCAGGCTGGTTTGATTCTCTCTTTTTTCTTGCTAAAATATCCTAAGTTCCTTACGTGGGAAGCACTATTTCATGAGACAGCAGTAGAACCAGATTTAGACAGATTTTACTAGTGATCACTGAATTTTGATGCACCTCCTGCAATCTGGTCAGTGAATTATTGCTCTAGTCATTGAATGCATATGTTGACATTACGAAAGTTGCATCTTTAATTCAGAAACATCTCTTGACTAAGTGGTTTTTGTGTGGGCGTCTCGTGTCTGCCGTGAAGCCCGTGATTCGAATTTTGGTAAATGTACTTGCTTTAAGTAAGGTTGGAATTGGTTCGAAATCATCTCAACTAAGGAGAATATCGGTGTTTGTATGTGTTGATGCCCTTATATAGTCTTTGATCTTCAAACTAGCCATTGGACAATCTCAAGAGGATCAATTTGCCATTGAAGATGATTGACACAATCACTGGAGATCCGGATGCCCACACAATCAGATCTTGTTAGTAATGGTGAGGTTTCTTCAAATAGAGGTAGCTACACATGGTAATAGTCCATTCTACAAGGTCCAGTACAATCAATTTGATTCTGCTTCAAATATTCCTTCTGAATTTTTAAGCTTGAAGCTAGTTGTTAGTTTATTTTTGACATGTAATATTAATAAAAATATATTTAGGTCTTCTTATCCAGATTGCTAAATCACGTGAAGAATATCTTCCCACATCTAAAATAGTGAGTTTCTTCTATCAGTTTCTCGTGAGTCTATCTAAGCTTCCCGCCAGTACTTGAGTTACAAGTTGCTATCAATTTGTTCTTCCTTAGTACATTAGTGATCAAGACTTCACTCACCTGTTCACCCTTTCATGGTACCTCTAAGTTTTCACGAACTTCCCGTTCTTCATAACTTGTTCACCCCTTACAAAAAAGTTCATTTAGCTTCAATTAGTCTTCTCACTTTGCACTTCAGATTCCATCCAAGGCGATAGAGCACTTTTATATTAACATTACCTTACATGGGACAACATTTGCATTTATGGAATAATAATGAGAAATAGATGATTTTGTCAATTTCAACGTATCATACGAGATTTTCCCAACACCGTTGGGATTGGTTATGGTAGACAACTAGGAGTTGGACCATTTGGATGTTAAGACAGCTTTTTCACATGGAGAGTTAGAGAAGCAAATATACATGCAACAACTAGAATGTTTTTGTCATTTTAGGCCATAAGGACAAGTTATGCTTGCTCAAACAATTCCTCTATAGCCTTAAAGAAATCTTATAGTACAAACGATTTTACTTTCTTTATAACTGGTAAGTAGTATAGTAGGACTGCTCATCACAATGCATGTATTATAGGAAGTTAGAGGACCGTAACTACATTTATTTGTTTTTGCATGTTGATGATATATTGATTGTAGTTAGGAACATGTCTGATATTGATGAATTGAAACGACAATTAGTTCACGAGTTCGAAATGAAAAATTTAGGTGCAACGAAAAAGATACTCGGTATGATGATCCAAAGAGAAAAATCTGCAAGGACACATCGACTATCACAGGGTGATTACATACGTAATGTGTTGAGGTAGCTTAGCATGCAAAACGTCAAACCAAAGAGTACCCCGTAGCTACGCACTTTAAGCTTTCAATTTACCTTTGACCACAGTTAGAGTATGAGAGGGAATACATGTCCCGTTTTCCTATGATGGTATTGTTGGTAGTATTATACATGTTATGGTTTCCACTAAACCAGGCATTTCGCAAGATGTTAGCAGGTATAGTAGTAATGCCGAAAGCTATGAAATGAATCTGAAATTTCCGAGAGGCATAGTAGAAGTTGGTTTGACAGTTAGGAAGAGAGGCTCCAAGAGGTATAACAGATCGCGTGGAATTAGATTTATTTGGTGACTTGGATGTGGGAGGTTACTGACCGGTTATGTGTTCAGTTTTGCGAGTTGTGCCATTAGTTGGAAAGCGCAATTATAACCGATAGTTGCTTTGTTGACAAATGTAGCAGAGTATATGGCGTCAATCGAGGCAATCGAGAAAGTTATTTGGCTCAAAGGTTTGCTCATTGATCAGGAATCATAGCGAAGATTGTTGTTTACTGTGACAATTAGAGTGTAATACATTTGACCAAAAATCAGATGTATCACGAGCGGATGTAACATGTTGATGTTGGATACCATTTTATACATTGTATTGTGTCACAAGGGACCGAGTCTTTTGAGAAAATGTACATGGCAAATAATCCACAAACATGTTAACGAAGCATATCTTGTTGACACAGTTCTGATACAGTTCGAACGTAGTCAGCATCTACAGCTGGTGAGGAGCCTAGAGGGGCTCGGGAGAGACGACGATAGACAAAGATGAAGTTGGATTTCTTGCTAGTATGTATATCTATTGATTATGGCTCGAAGTTAATTTCAATTGAGTTGAAATCTGACCCATATACAAATTTCAGGAAACCAGGGCCATGTTAGGAAAGTACAAATTGGACTCTTGACAATGGAAGGAAATGATGTCCTTTCCTTATTAAGATGAAGTCCATGTTGAGATCGGAGAAGTGCTCATAATTTTTTTTATCTAAATATTCTATGATTGAGTTTGGTTTGGTGTGCATAGTGAGTGTGCTTAACGTGTGTGAAAAATTGTGAGAGACATAGAGAGCATTGAGGGCCCCCATCCAAGAGACTTGAGAGTGTGAGAAAATTCATTTCTTGTGATTGATTCTTCTGAATTCGAGTTTAATCTAGAATTGAAAACACTTATGATTGTATGTGATTAAGCAATTGCAATGTCGTCATTGCTTATTATATTTGAAACATCTCGTTGATCTCTACCCGTGGAGTAGACACACCGTCAAACTTCATAAGTTTGATGTGTTCCAGTTTTATTTCTGCAATTCATTTTTTACTCAAATCGTTTCGTTTGTTCACGCTTCCATGTTAGTTGCAATAGTGAAAAAAAATATCTACTCAATCACGTCCTCATCGAAGACTTAGAGGAAGGGACTTATGGTATACTTAATTAATTGTACTCTTCATAAATTGAATGCGTTAAGAAACTTGATCAAGCAGTTGCTTGTTAGGCACGCACAGCACAGTGGCCCAAAAAATCGACTCACCAAGTTTGGTCTTCGTAAGCAATCAATCCACTTTGTGAATCCAATAATTCTTGGAATTTAGTGAGCATATACATATAAATATAACAGAGGACACAGCTAATTCCTTTGTTCTCTACTCATTATAATGCAGGCATCATCTGCTTTATACGTGCACAACTTTGATGCTCTCTAGCCCCCCCAATCATGCAGACTCAATTCGTGCACTTTGCTACTTGCATATTACATGACTTCATATTTTAAGATTAGAGAATATTATAATTCAATCGTTTTGAAACAAAAGTTAGGAAGATATTTGCTTCGACTCCTTTAAGTTGGTTTGGATGTATATGTATCCAAGATGCCCAGTGAAAGAATAGCATCGATTATTGGTGGTCCTATACAAACACCTCACTATACTTTAGCCCTCGAATTATTTAATTATCTATATACTATCATGCTCGAATATTTTCAAATAGTATTTCGACCACTAAGTGGGCTGGTCAAAAAGCTTGAACCTTACTTCTTCTGATTTTTATATTGGTTTTCTTGGAGAATTTCTACAGTAAATGCACTGTGCCCCCTCGTGGTCCTTCAAGAACCTAATTGTCAAATATCAACAGCTAGCCAACAGAGCTGATCTTTTCGGAATATGTAAACCTAAATTAAAGTATGCTGAACTCTTCTCTCCTAATCTTTTTGAATGAAAAGATGGTTTTTGCATTAAAAACACTTAATGGCATCTTCAACCATGAAAGCCTAAATTGGACAGATACCAAAAAGGAAAGTGCAACGTGTGTGATCGTGGTCGCGCCACATGTTATTTAGGCAAAGGGAAATTGATAGGGGTACCGTTTTAGACCTATAGTTGATAAATTAGATTCAACTTTATCTCTTTTTATAAGGAAGAGCATGAGTGGAACAAGCTATTTCTAGACATGTAAGTGAAATATCTGGACATCTGAAGAAGTTCTTTCTTTGCTTTAATGAACATTTTGAAGTCGTCCATACCCAGCCAAGAACAAATTTCATAACCGGCCAAGTTCTTTTGTCTTCTCATAACGAAAGAATATTTCCTTAAGGATGGAAAAACCCCACCTAAAGGAAATAAATCCAGAAATAGGTTAAACTATCATTTGACCCCATTCAAAAAGATGGTAACAAACAACCCTGTTCGGTCATTGGATTAAAATAAGGTTTGAATGGCCGATAACTTAATCACTATTCAATTAATGGGAAAATTACCAAAAAAGTCTTAAACCTATTGCAATTATGTCAATTCAGTCCTAAACTTTATTTTTTTGCCAGTTCAGTCCTAAACCTTTTGCAATTGTTCGAATTTAGTTCATCCAACGAATATGGCCGGCCGGCCGGTGACATAATATTTTAATATTTTATCAAATTTTTTATTTTTTAAAATTTAATTTTCCTTTTTTTATTTATTAATATATACCCTACCCCTAAAGATCTACCAAGGACATTTCTTTCCACAGCTTATTGGGGAGCAAAAAGATGATTCTAAAGTCCCTCTCGTACGCCCATCAATGGCAATCGTTCTTCCAAAGAATCCTGCGGAAGGCAAATCGTTGGAGCAACACCACTTACAATCTTGCTCGTTATTGTGGCATCCATGAAGAGAACAAAGAAGCATTTGACTGGTTTTCTTTATCTCTACGCAATGACTTTAACACAAATAATCCAGCTGGGAATGAATGATGAAGGAACCCTATTCTTCTGACACACACGTGAGAAGGATTTTGACGAACTCAAAGGTGGTCCTTTAGAAAGAGAGATGATTAGGAATATGATCTCGGATGCTGATTCAATTCAGCTATAAAAAGCCCATAGCTTCTTCCAAATAAGCCACGCTAATTACTCGCCAAGAATCTATCTCTTTCCGACGGTCCTCTTCTTGTGGAGATTGTACTTCATTTGTTAAACGGGGGAAGAAGCCGGAGGCCTCGGCGAGATGACGGTAAGAGCATTGGCATTTTCGATTTATCTGACTTGCGCAGCATTTGAGTTACATGCCTTGTTAATCGCCGAGACTCGCTCCGGACCTAGACAGTTTTCAAGTGTTTGTTGATGCATAAGTTCATAAGATTTGAACAGTCAATCACATGATTCATCATCTCCAATCATGACAAGCGAGCGGCAGTGCTTTTTAACTATCATTTTTATAGACAAGATGACATATCCAGAAAGAAAAAGTAGGCTCTCGCATTCAAATGTTTGAAAGGGTCTTTAAATATGGTCAAAACGGGTAAAATGGTACCACGAACTCATATTTCACCAAAAGGGTTCACAAGTCGAAATTCGTTCGAATATGTAGGTATGTTAAAAGGCACCTTTCAAAGTCAATCCCTCCAAATCTTCACCAAACTGCTAGTACAGGTAGAGGTAATCATGAGGTGAAACAAGGGCTTGAAATGTATTATCTATTTCGATGGGACCATTCCAAGATATTTTTTTCTTTTCAATTAAGCCCCGACGCAAGTTTAAGTATGCACTAATGATCTATACATGGCTAATGGGATTTGTTAGGGGAAAAGCTGGAGTTCTAGTAGTTTCATAAGGTAGGTACTCGTCAGTGTTGATGGAAAAAGCGAATACCCTTTTTCAATTCCCTTGGATTTTCGGCCTTTTTGTTATTTAATATAACACTACTATATATATTTTTTCAATTTTATGTGAATTGCCATTGAAAACGAGTGGAGTGAGTGACGACTGATGGAGGTGACGGGGGAGTAGGCCAGTCTTGAGGGGTTGCAACTGAGTGTGATAATCCGCGTGCCTGGAAATCATAGGTTTGACCCTCTAAATATTTCTAATTGCAGGATTTTTGTTGTGACATAATCAAATAACTATCCATAAAAGATAAGCCTTATAGTTATGTCTTGTTTTGTTACGTTGAAAATATGCTGTATAAACGAGTCGTGTGTCTGCGCAATCGTGTAACCGCGCAAATTGTATTCATCTTGATTGCTAATATACACTCACTTAGTGAGATAGCTATACATGTACGTATAAGCTCGAGAGCAGATTATACATGCATTCAACACAAGAAATATTTATTGCAAAGGGCAAAAAACCAAACTAAGAAAAAGATTAATGTAGACTATACAACCCCCCCCCCCCCTTCCTCCCGGGCATGCGCGTATCCCCCATTGTTCCTTCCTATTTTGCCACGTGGCATTAGCACGCCACTTTCTCTCTCCTCGGCCCTTCTCTCCCTCTCCCTCTCCCTCTCCTCCTTTATGCACCAGAGCTCAGCTATATAAACGACCTCTCCTCCCCCGTCCCTTCCTCACTCCCATCGCTTCTTCTTCTTCTGCGCTCTCGCATTCAGCGTCCAGACGCAGCGAAGAAGAAGGACAGAAAGAGAGAGAAAAAAAAAAAAAAGGCCTCCAGAGAATCGTAGTCTGAATCGCCATAACTCTTATATTTTTGGGAGTCTGTGTATCTTGGTCAGCGTGCTTCCGTGTCTCCCTCTCTCTCTCTCTCTCTCTCTCTCTCTCTCTTATTGTCAGCGTTTGGGCGGGACAATAAACTACGCACGGACAAAAAACTGTCCAGAGGAACACCTCCCACTTGTCTCTCTCTTCACAGCTTCTGATACCCTTCTCTTTTTCCTGAGCTCTCATACTTTTGTGGGGTTCATTTGATCTTGGCGGTACACGAAGATGGGTCAGAACAGAGCTAATTTCGAGGTCGCGCTTGATCTGCCTCAGCAAGGTGGCGGCGGCTCCAAATGCTTCGACGACGACGGCCGTCTCAAACGAACTGGTAAGCAAGACAGCAAGCATTTACATTCTGTGTCTCTTTACGATCAAACTCTGTTCTATTCCGCTTGGTGATTTCGCGCAACAAGGCCTCTCGTTCAGGAAGCTTTGCCCCATTCCCCCGCGTCGTTTCTTGACTGCAGAGAGAAAAGTTGAGAGCGAGGTTTTATCTAACAGCGTCTCTTTCTTGTGCGGTTGCGCAAACTCGGAAGGCGAAGGGGCACCTTTCGAACGCCCCCGCCTCGCTTGTGTTTTCCTCCTCAGATAAATCCAATAGTGTCGCTGGATGAGTAGAGTCCAAAAATGTTTTAGCTGGATGGGGACTCCAATTATTTGCAGGCTGCACTCGGTATCCCCCCACAAAAGAAAAAAAGAAACTTAGCTCTTCCCTAGCTTGAAAGAGAGGCGACTTGTTTCCTGCAATGTTTACTGATTCCAGAGGTGGGTTTTCTGTTTTGTGTCGAACCCAGGGACTGTGTGGACGGCCAGTGCTCACATAATCACAGCTGTGATCGGGTCCGGAGTGCTGTCTCTGGCATGGGCCACGGCGCAGCTCGGGTGGATCGCCGGGCCGGCGGTGATGTTCCTGTTCTCCTTCGTCACTTACTACACCTCCGCCCTCTTGGCCGCTTGTTACCGCTCCGGCGACCCCGTCACCGGCAAGCGCAACTACACTTACATGGACGCCGTCCGCTCCAATCTCGGTAATAATTCGGTCCACCCACCAAATCTTTTGGCATACAGATGCTCCCTTTCATTTCATTTGACTAATGGAATTTTCTCGTTTTCTTCTCTTTTTTTGGAATATTGGCAGGTGGGGCGAAAGTGAAGTTGTGTGGACTGGTTCAGTACCTGAACCTTTTTGGGGTTGCCATTGGGTACACCATTGCAGCCTCCATAAGCATGATGTGAGTGGTGAATTTTGATTATACTCAGAAGTCAAGTTATATACCAAAGAAAATGAACAGAAAAATCGGATTGCTGAAGTTGTTAATTGGGTCTGCTATTACTCATTTTAATATTGGTTTTACCGAATGTTTGATCGAACAGGGCAATCAGCAGATCAAATTGCTTTCACAAGAAAGGTGACGATAGTCCCTGCCACGCGAGTAGCAATCCATACATGATCGCTTTCGGGGTCATCGAGATCTTTCTTTCCCAAATCCCAGACTTCGACCAGCTGTGGTGGCTCTCCCTCGTGGCTGCTGTCATGTCGTTCACTTACTCGACCATCGGACTTGCCCTTGGCATCGCAAAAGTTGCAGGTTGCTGGCACTTTTTCATGCTATCAATTCGTTTGTGCATGAACTTGTTATGTGATGATTAAAGTGAACTGGAAAGATTGAGTAGAAGAAAGCCTGACACTAGTCCTCATATCTTGTCTTTCTCAACTATCCACTAGAAAATGGCAAATTGGGAGGAAGTCTCACTGGGATAAGCGTTGGCACTGTGACTCAGACCCAAAAGATATGGAGGAGCTTCCAGGCTCTTGGTGACATAGCTTTTGCCTATTCATACTCCATGATCCTCATTGAAATTCAGGTAAAGTTATGCGACACCCCCCCAAAACTAGTTGTTTTACAAAAAAAAACACCCTCTGGACTTTCGAAAAACTACCCATGGTTGTCGTAATTAACTGATTAGTATGATGCGTTGAAAACAGGACACGGTTAAATCCCCGCCATCAGAGTCCAAGACGATGAAGAAGGCCACGTTGGTCAGTGTGGCGGTCACGACTCTATTTTACATGCTCTGCGGCTGCATGGGCTATGCCGCCTTCGGGGACATGGCGGCCGGGAACCTCCTTACAGGTTTTGGGTTCTTCAAACCTTATTGGCTGATTGACATAGCGAATGCCGCTATCGTGATCCACCTCATCGGCGCCTACCAAGTCTACTGCCAACCCCTCTTTGCCTTCATCGAGAAATACGCCACGAAAAGGTTTGCAGACAGCCAATTCATCACCAAGGAGATCGAGATCCCGGTCCTGGGTTTCAGACCTTACAAGCTAAATGTCTTCCGGTTGATTTGGCGAACCATTTTCGTGATTTTGACCACCGTGATCTCGATGCTGCTCCCATTCTTCAACGATGTGGTCGGATTACTCGGCGCTCTAGGATTCTGGCCTTTGACGGTTTACTTCCCGGTTGAGATGTACATCGCCCAAATGAAGATCCCCAAGTGGAGCACCAAATGGCTATGCCTCCAGATCCTCAGTGGAGCTTGCCTCATCATCACTATAGCTGCTGCCGCTGGCTCTATCGCCGGGGTCGTGCTTGATCTCAAGTCCTACAAGCCTTTCAGTACTAGCTACTAATTCGCCCCAACATCACCAATCTTCTCGTTGCTGCTGATGAGGAGTCGCGAGGCAGGGGAGGAGTTTAATTTTAGGAATTCGCTTCTTCTTTTTGATGTTCATAGGATGCTTAAGGAAGAGAAATTACTCCATACGTTAATCAATAGTTGGGCATCGTTTTTCGGTGGATGTAACGCAAGGTTGAACTTTGTACTCTGCTTCTTTTTGCAAGATATAAAAGGAGTGACCAACAATTACTATGATGTCACCCTGCCCCTACTCTATTCTGATTTGCCGGAGAAAAAACGAAAAGCACAAGTTGACAGAAAGTACAAAAGGAAACACCTGCCTTTTCAACGTTTGACTTGAATTCTCGACAATTTAGGAGCCTACCGCTTGTGGTTGTGCACACTGCCATCGTTCACAAATGGACCCGACAACAGAAAAATGGAGACTTGTATCATAAATGAGATGATGAGAAGATAATGACAAGGCCTTATTGAATGCATCTAATCATCGAATATGGTGAATTCCCATCAGATTAAACATGCAATCCATAAAAAAGAAATAACGATTAAATCGAATTCCGGAGCCCAAACCATTCGAGTAGGAAAAGGCTTATCTTGCGAATCTAGGAACGTTCATGCACCGAGCCTAGACAAGAGAGCAGCCAGGGCATGCGAGAATTTTTCTGCAAAGCCGAAATCCCGTTCAAGTGAGAATGGAAGATTGCCTAACTTCATGAACACCATCGAAAGTGCTCTGTTTCTTGTCAAACCGGACCGTTTGGACATTGATGTAACAGGCACTTTGGTGGTTCTGAGGTTATCTTTGACATGTCATTGAGTGGCTAGTCTCATTCTCTCCGCAAGCATAACTTGGACGGACTCTAGCTCTACTAATCAAATTAGAATCTCCAATCTCCAATCATCCAAAGGAAAATTAGAGATAGAGAGAGAGAGAGAGAGAGAGAGAGAGTAGAATCTCTGAGAAGAAACTAAAAGTGATCTCTCAAGCACGATATCAGACGAAACCTGCCATGTTCATTGTTCATTGTGTGCGATTGCCCAACAAGCAACTCCATCTTAGAACGAGTGCTTTGTCACACAACACGGATTATGCCCATAAAGTTTTCTCGTTTACATGATGTGTCCCATTTTAACTTTCAATTTGCCAATTCCTTCTAACACTTGCACCATTCAACACGAGAAGTTTGATCTTTTGACTAACTCTCCGAAAGTTTAAAAGCAGAAAGAAACTTTCGGGCGGCTTTCAGATCGGAGGGCCGTCCAACGACACCAACTCCACCTTTTCTTCTCCTTTTTCCGGCTTATTTTGTTTTTTACAAAGGCCCATTGAGCACCTTGTTTATGTTTGGACCGTCCAAATATGCCTAACGATTTCAATCAGACACTCAAGACTCCACAGCCGAAATTAGTATGCACTCTCAAGTATCAATCCCAACTTTGCAGATTTCACGTTGAAGCAATGGTGAGAAATGGCAAATGGGATTTGTTTGCTGGGAGTGGATGATCTTCCTGCACCAAAAAATCAACTGGATATCCTGACTTGTACGATGGATTTGAGGAAAAAGCATAGGATAAGATAGTCAATACATAATGGAAACAACAAAAGGAGCATGTAAGTCAATTTAAAGAAGCAGAATATGGAGACAATACTCGTAGTCATTTGGAGGGTTTCATTTATATGTAGTGTAATCGAGCCGACTTGAGTTGATTTATACAGTTTGCTACTGCAAACAAAGTCAACCAAACTGGAATATTCATGGCTCAAAGTATAATCCACTCGAGCTCAATCGAACTTCATCGTTCTAGTTCTAGCGCATTTCAGTAAAATGATTCGTGAGCTCGAGCACAATTGGATTGGAAAACCTTACCGTTAACTTGAAATGGCCTGATATGAGTTAACTCTAATGTTATCTACGCTAGAAATCCTATGTAAAATATCTATTCTAATTACGAAAGTACCCTAATCTAGATGATCCTCATATGATGGCCACTAGTAGGATCCTTGCGTCTTAGGTCAACAAAGTTGTTGGAACTAGAATCCACAATTAAGTCAACCTCCTCTCTCCACATGATTGCTAAACCCCTTGCCCTGCCTTCTGGTTGTACTAAAAAAGAGTTCGGGAAATTGAGACGTCGCCTAACTTGGTCCATAAACGTCTCCTTATTTTTTGTTTCCATCAAGAACACCACATTAGGCTTTTCGTGAGCCACTAGGGTTTTAAGCTCCTGGAACGTCAAGGGAGAGCCTAACCCCTGACAGTTCCAGCTTAGGATCGTCATATCGTCCCCAGTGGCTTATTAGGGCTAGCTACCAAAGCCCAATCTTTCCCTTCTTGCACTAGCTGGACAGGGGTTTCAAATAGCTCCAATTCATCTAGGAAAGAAGAACTAGAGCCTTCTAGATCATAGGGTTTAAACCGCTTCTGTTTTTTGGCCCTTCGAATTTTCTGCTCTTTCTTGCTATTGTTCTCTTTCTCCTTTAACACTTCCTTTCCAGAGATGTCCTGAAGCAGTAATTGAGTTCTTTTGCCATTTGTTTCCGCTGGAGGTGTATCCTCCTGACAAGAGGGGTTAACTACCTTTTTTTTTTTTTTTTTATATTTCGGGTAGGACTAGCATTACATTCAGTTTCTTCCCTCTCCACTATATCCATATCAGTCGTTGGAACTAAGGTTTCTGGAATTGTCTCTTCTTCCACAGAATGTGGGGTTAGCTTCCCATAGAATGCTTTCCAATGTGGGCTATGTTCTCGAACTTCCGCCTTGAGCCATGGGCCATATTTCCCTACCATATTCTCAACCCATTCTGTTTGTTCATACGGTACTTCTTCATAGGAGAATGCGTAATGGCCCATTCTTCCACAAGAATAGCAAAAATGTGGGAGGCGTTTGTATTTAAAGTTTACCCATTTCTTCATACCTCCTAAATTAACAATAGAGTGTTATTATAATAATTAAACTTAAGGAAAGTTTTTTTACTTTAAGTGAAATACATCCATTTAATTAAGTAATATTCATTTTGGTTGAGCGTAGTTTTGGAATGTACATTAATTTATTCAATTGAAATATTTCCCTGATTATTTTGTTATATTTTTTCCATTCTGCATGTTGTGCTTGCATATACATTCATGTACTTACCAAAAATGTAGCGACTGAACTCGATTCCTGGGTTTTGGAATTAGCTCTCTCCCAAAACCCTCGTGACTCGCTCACTCACTCAGCTGCATCTTCCCCTTCTCCCTCACTCACAATGCAGTGTCTGAATGCTCGGCGTATTTGACAGGAGGACGAGCCCTGGACGAAGTTCGTGAGGTGCAGTGCTAGCGCTAACCTACGCGACACGAGCGGCACCTGGAACTGCAAGGGCTGTGAGGTAGAGTTAGAACTGAAGGTCCAGGCCTTGGAGGCCAAGACCTCTATCTTGACGATGGAAACCGACGACCACCTCCGGTTCCTTGACATCCACTTGGTTGCCGCAAACGATTCGGACGAGACGCCAATCCCAATCGGACTCATACACTAATCCTGGTGAGATTGGTCTCTTCTCTCCATACTTATTACAATTGTTATGCATCATCTCAAGATGTCAAATAAAATTTCCAGAGGAAAAGAAGTATGTTGTAGAGAAAGTGTGTGTATAAAGATGATGATGAATTTGCAGAGGAAGTGTATGGAATTTGTTTGAATTTGGGAATTTAAGCTTCGTAGTGTATTTGTGGTTGATGCTCTAGATTCATTGGTCTCTTCACTCCATCTTTATTGCAATTGTTATGCATAATCTCGAGATTTCGAATAAAATTTCTAGAGAAAAAAAAAGAGTAGGTTGTGGAGAAAGTGTGTTCATAGGGATGATGATGAATTTGGAGATCAATCTAATCAAGGGCTTTTACTCAAAATCCAGGGGCTGTTGCTAGTGCGGGTTGCTATTTTTGGGGGCTATTGTTGTTTGATGAATTTGGAGATCAATTTAATCAGGAGCTTTTACTCAAAATCCAGGGAAGGGATTGCTGCTAGTGCAGCTTGCAATTTGTGGGGGTTCTTGTTGTTTGATGAATTTGGATATCGATTTAATCGAGGGCTTTTACTCAAATCCAAGAAAGGGACTGCTGCTAGCGCAACTTGCTATTTGTGGGGGTAATTGTTGTTTGATGAATTTGGAGATGGATTTAATCAGGGGCTTTTATTCAAAATTCAGGGAGGGGGCAGCTGCTAGTGCAGTTTGCTATTTTTGCGGGTTATTGTTGTTTGACGAATCGGGAGATTAATTTAATAGGAGGCTTTTACTTAAAATCTAGGGATTGTGAATAATTTTTTCGTGCAATGTTCAATTGATGCGATTTTTGCATCTACAAAAAGCTTTTTTTTTTCAAAATTTTCAAAATAAGATCTATTTTAAAATTTAATTGATGTAATGGTTGTTAAAAATAGACCTAAAATACACCCAAAGAGAAAAGTAAGGATATTTCTCTTGTTGTAAATCTTATTAACAAGATTTAAATTATGTTGCGACCTATCCAAAACGACGGTGTGTCCACCTAGGGTTGATTAATGGATTACTAAGCTTAAACTTAGCTCGCGCTCTCTCAAGCCCATACCAATTTGCAACTTTTATTTCAAGTTCTTAATTTGCAAATCAATTTCATTTTGTAGTCGCCACTAATCTATTTTCGGTAAGTCTATTAGAAACCCAAGTAAAGTGTAGGAGAATACTTTACTTCTACGAATTAGAGATTAAATGGATTTGTGGACTTGATTAAACTAGATTACTCTCACTCCTTTTAGAACCTTTCTCTATGATAAGCTTAATTTATCGACGCGATTTTTGCATCTACCGAAAGCTTATCATTTGAACTTTTCAAAATGTGGTTCTATTAGAGAAAATTTAATTAATACAATGGTTTGGGAAATAGATCTAAAGAGCACTCATGGAGAAAAGTTCAAATATTTTTCTTAATTTAAATATTATTAACACGGTTCTTGAGTCACAAAAGTATGTGCGTAATTTTTGTAGTTAAAATTAACAATCAAACCTCACAAAAAAAATAATTAGACCTAAATTTTGATTATTCATAATTTTTGCATGCAATGTTCAATCGATGCCATTTTTGCATCTTATTGTCGAAATTTTCAAAAGAATGTCTATTTGAAAATTTAATTGATATAATGGTTTTGGGAAAGAGACCTAAATACACCCAAGTAGAACGGTTAGGATATTTTTCTTGTTGTAAATCTTAGTAACACGCTTGAAGTTAATGTTCGAGGACCTAATTGTAAAATTTATTAAACTTAAGTGGCTGCCAAAGGATTTTTTTAAGAACAGAAGATATTCGGATTTGGAAAAGGAAAGTAGTTAGGTTTTTGGGCATGTAAGAAACAAAGGTAAGTGCGTACTTCTTTCAAAGAATACTCAATTTGGTAGAGGGTATTTTTGTCTTTGTATTTGTTAAGAATCTTCATGGAAATCAATGATGAATGAGTTTTAAAGACAAATATATTCAATTAAACTAGAGATTTAGTTATAAAAATATCATTTCGCTGATTATTTTATTATTATCATTATTTTTTGCATGTTTGTTCTTGCACATAGACCGTGCTATGCGCGAAACAAAACTCGGAGAGGTTTTGCAAAGTGAGAGTATCTCTCCCGAACCTCGACTCTACCTGTCTCTATCTCAACAAAATGCTGCTGCGAATGAGCACAACACCCTTCTTTCGGGAGGATAACGAGTCTGAGTATGTGCGGTGCCGGTCTTGCAACGTGAGGAGGATAGCAAGTCGAGTATGTGCGGTGCCAGTCTTGCAACGTGAGCACATTACGAGGCACGCCTGTTTTTGCAAGGACTGCTACCAAAAGTTCAGAAAGGCCGACGAAGGACTCAAGGGAGTGATTGAGAACTTGGAGGCCAATAACTACTTGATGTCCTAGATTGTGACCGACTAGGACTATCCCAATGGTGGCTCCCTTGGCCTTGGGTTCGCCTACGTACTCTCAGTTGCCGCTAAGGACGTTTCTGATGGAGTTCCGTCAAGACCAATTCTGGCTAATAACAGGTTCATTCTAGTGACCATTGCTTTTGCTCGGTTCATTTTATTAATTGCTGATTTTGCTATGATTTGAGCTTTGGGGTTTTCTCTGCTTTTCTTGCATGTCCGTTTGAATTTGGGAATTTGAGAAGAGAAGTTAGGTTTAGCCCACAGTGATTAACGCATGCAGTCAACTCCATTTGTTAGAACGACTCGTTTTTAATTGTTGGTACCAAGAATAAAGCAGCTTATTCGAAGAAAAATTATGACTCATTTCAATTAAGCTTCCCTTCTAGGGTATGTCAAATACTGGAAAAAGCGGACAAGAGATGAAATCTCCTCGAATTTGGAGTATCCTACTTTCACGCAATTCACAGTAAAAATGCCTATGCTTTATTCTTCTGAAAGTGGGAAAACGCAAACCCAGGCATGATTTAAGAGCGATAGGTCGAGTGAGTATTTTGGATAGGCCTGAATTTTCAAATCATCATTGTCATAATTATGCTGAATTGGATATTTGTCTCAACTAGAATTCTTTCCCCTTTGATTTAGTAACATTTGTCGTGTGTGTTTTCCTTTTTCTTCTTTTTATTAGTACAAGGATCAAGAGAGAGGCAATTATCGCATCTTTTACCACTAGGCGATACCAGGAGGGTCCCGCACCCGCTTTATAACATTTGATTTGAGTCATATAACTACTCATTCCACTGGTAGATGTGCGCTATTATCCCATCAGCGTGGCAAAAGCCACACTCCACATGAAGTGAATGCCTAAGACACAAACTAGATACAAATTCGGTCATCACTTGACATATAGTTGCTCGCAATTGAAAGTTAGGGACATTTATTGAAAACCCTAATCGGAGAGAGTGGGGACAATGTTGGGGGTTGGGGCTTTTTTTTTTGTTTGTATAATATCATTTGATAGGCTTTTTCTTAAAGGGGATAAAAAATGAGTGGCGGACGAGTTGATCCTCGACATATTGAATTTGCAATGTCACGTGAAGTCACGTGTTTCGACTTCCGGTGGAAGTTCATCAAGATGTTCGTCGAAAAAGGAGATTCAGTCAATTATGAAACGTCAGGGAAGACACTGAATTGATTATAAAAAGTTAGGAGAAACATTGTCCACGTTGAAAACCTGAGGGGCCATATCAAAATTTCCAGAAAACCTGGTGGGCAAGCAGTAAATCTCCCCGCACTTTGTGTATTTATGAATGAAAACATAAATGATGAATATACCCAATCATGTGTATTTTGCATGACTTTGGTTCGATATAATCAGTGAAGCAAAATAAAAATTTCCAAACCTACCTTATATGATGAAAAGCAAGCAAAATCTTGGATGGGAGAATTCAATTGCTACCAGTTATTTAATATGGAGCTCTCCAATTTGTTAATTTATCTATCGAGGAAAAAAACACTTAGGCGGAATCAAATTGGAAACTCTTCAGCCAGGGAACGCTTCAAACAGGAACGGAATTTCAATGGACATGCTAATATACTTGCCGAAATTGATTAATCAACGAAATTATCAGCAAACCCAGTGCCAGAAAATTGATGAAGATATCAATTGTAGGATCACCAACTAATCATGAGATATATGGTTAATGTACTAAAAGTTGCTAGAACCACCACCCAAAAAACTTGGTCCAAATAGGCCAAGTGACCAGAAATTACATGCTACTCGCACTAACCTGGCAAACGATGATGATGTCGTCCCAATCCAAAGAAAATTATGTCGAAGCTTTATTGAATTATAATGACAATGTGCATTAAAAATTCATATTCTCGATACCATAGACTTCCATTTACACACAAGCAAGCGGAGATAATACATGGGAGACCCAGAAAGTTATAGTATGCCTGGCATACTGGCATATAATTCACAACAGCAGATATGTGGAGAGATAATACGCATTGGGTTGTTTGGAGGATTAATATTAATATTGTCAATCATCAATTAGCTCCTCGTGACGAAACATCCTTATGAAGCAGGAAACTTAGGTATTGAATTTAAGATTACCGAGGTGAAAAAAACCTAATCCTGTGTTTGATTTATTTTATCTTCTCAAGGCGAAAGCACACCAGAAGGGATGATTACTTCATATTTTCTGTGGGTCATGCGATTTCAATTGTATAAGATCTTCTCGTCAGAAAATCTGCATGCGCACATCAGAAACAACAAAACAGTAATGGATGCTATCACCTTTTCGAGACCACCATCAGAAACTAACGAATCAGAATCCACAGTCAATGACAGCCATGAAGTCAAGCAGATATCCAAGTTCAAATTTTTAAAAGCACGATATCAACATCAAGGATCACAGCGAAAAAGTGTCACTCGGGAGAAGGCCAATCCCCCGCGGGTCGCGAGGAAATCGAAACGGAAAACCCTAAATCTGATTTAACTAGCGTGTGACAGAGGAGAAAGAGACTGCTTCCAGGTCTCGTCGCCAACACCAATTCTCTCAGACTTCCTCGATACTGCTACTACTACCACTAAACAGACCGACTATTGTAGAAACACGACGAAGTTTCTGCGCTAATAGTGCCTAATCGGCGATCATCAATTCCATCATCAACGAACTTGATAACCACCACCGTATCAGTAAGTATGTACCCAAAAAAAAAGCGCAGGACTAACCGGGATCAGTCAGCATTCTTCAACAGCTTCGTACCCATCTTGCAAGCCACGAAGGCGTCGATGCTCGCATGCTTGATCATGTCGTCGGAGAGCCTAATACCATAGTCCCACGACTTGGGGGCCCCGTACCTATCTTTGATTTGCCACTTCATCTTCGTCGGCCTCGCCACCTCCACTTCCCCTCCCAGCACAATCCTCGCCAGCTGCTCCAGATTCTTCCTCCGGAAGTCGACGTACCCGACCGAGATCTCCTTGGACTTCTCCGCAAGCTTCCGGAGCTCCACGGGCTTCCGCATCGTCAGCCCGAACTCTCTCTCGAGTTCCTTGGCCATCGCCTCTATCCCGACGCCGAAGATCCTCGAGTCGTGGATGAAGTCCTTGAGGACTTTGGGGACAGGGTGCGAAGGATCGAGTTCGTAGAGAAGGCACTGGTTCCCCGCGCAGAGCTGAACCAAGTCGTAGGGATTTTCCTTTGAACCAGCTGATACAGTAACGAACTCAATCAAGAGAAGGAAGAACAAAAACGAAAAACGGAAAGAACAAGAAAACCTGTGAACAAAAAAACGTCGATCTTAGGGCCTAGGGTTTCACGATCGGGACAAAAACTGCCAATCGAACGGGAAGAAACCACCTACGCGTCATCATACAGGGCTTGTAAGGGGCGTTTGCGTAGCTCCGGCTTCGCTCGGCGGAGATGCCGACGACGACCTCTCCCTTCTTCCCCTTGCGGTGCGACTTCTGCACCTGCTGAACCCAGTCCTTGACGATGGGGTCGCCATCAGGGCCGCCGGTGGCGGTGGTGGCGAGGAAGAGCTTGTCGCCGATGATGACGTCGAACATGTGCTTCCGGTTGGGATCCTTCTCGATCTGCACCTCCAAGGCCTTGATCTCCTCCTTCTGCGGCTCCATGATCGCGAGAGAGGGAGAGAGAGAGAGAGAGAGAGAGAAACAGAATGGTTCGCGGTGCGGGAGACGTGAAGAGTGAAGGTGAGGTAAAATGCCGGTAACAGAAAGCCAAAAACCCTTTTTTTCGAGATTTCGTTTGGGCGGCACTTTTAATCGGATTTATTTATTAAAAATCATTCGAAATTGAAATTTCCCCTCGAGTCCGGGAGAAACTGGACCTTTGTGGGCCTTTGCGACTGGTGTGGCCCAACGATTTTTGCAATGGGCCTGTCAACCTCTGGCCCAACTGAACCTGACGAAAGTCTATTGTTTTTAGATAATCATCAAAGCTCACGCGCTAAGGGCTAAAATATTTAGAGAAAATAAAAAAGAAAAACTCTTTGCATTTGATTAATGAGAAGAAAACCGACACTTGTAGTAAATTTAACTTTGGCGCTCGTGTTTGATATTATAGGTGGGGACGCTTCTAGGACCAGCTTATGTATCTGGCAAAATCTCTAAAGTATTTGTCATTTCAAGAGAGCCTTCTACTGTAAGCACCTGTATATCTCCAAGGTATTTGTCATTCGTTTGTTTTTGTTTTTGTTTTTGTGGTGCCTTTTCAAATCTTGGGTATTTGAAGAACTGCACTGTGTTTGTGCAAATGAGAAAATCCCACGTGGGCTTCAGTCATACCTCAAGCCCACCAAAATGTCTCCGCTTCTAATACAACCTTAACCCCAAAGCTACGCATCGACCGGGAAAAGGGAGGGTTCCGACCAAACTGGACCGACGAGGTGGATCAAGCCAGACACTGGACTTACCAACCAATCCATATGGACACAACCGAAGGAGCAACGTAAGTCCAACAAAAGAAGCAGAATACCAAGGCAACACACTTAAAGTTTAGTCAAATCTCGAATTAAACTCACGCTCAAGCTCGAATTCTGAAAGCACAATAAAAATGACATATCTATAATTTTTATTTGCGAATTTATCTTTGATAAAAGTATAAAATCATAGGTCAAGTAACAGTTATCAATTAAGCTTGTGAGCTTTTCAAGTCGAGATTTTTTTTTTTTTTTAAGCTCGGACTCGACTCGATCAAGTATGTGTG
>BCNH02000006.1:32191960-32207703 GCA_001662345.2 Metrosideros polymorpha var. glaberrima | reverse complement strand
TGGGGGCTCCTGTGTTTTGATACCTGTTATTCTTGTATTTGGGCATGGTGATGAGATGAAAATCTCTTTTCTGATAAAAAAAATAAAAATAGAAACTACTCAAGTTCACATTTTTTTTTTTTTGTTTTTACACTCAAATTCACATTGAAAAGCACAATTTTAACGCCAGTTCCCAGCAAAAAGTCACTGAACAATTTCTGAATCCTGCACGGGGCGTCCAAAGGCAACCGTGGGCTTGGAGGTGGACTTTGGGCCGTTCTAGCTTTGATTGGAAATGCAGATAAATTCGTGTTGGACCTTGATTGACTTGCACATACTATGCTGTTACGTCCCAAACTAGCTTTCATTTTCTGGACTCTCCACCTCCTGGTTTTCTTCCTTCTTTGCTTGGGGATGCTGCTGGATCTTTTAGACCTCCTAGACTCTGTAATAATCCTTACTTCAAATTAACATAAATTAGGTGTAAATATGATTGTTTGAATCGAGTTCCTTGCAGCCAATATTGATTAGACATTTTTTGCTCTTAAGCAAAACCTAAAGTGAATGACATCTTGTAATGCACAACTATATTCAAGTGAATGAAACTTGTCTCTTACGTTGCTCATGTGCCCATTCTTTCTCTAATAAACAAATTTCCAACAAATTCAAATGTCTCAATATTCTTATCACGGTAATAAATCGTAGTCACTATCTCAAACCTAATAAAATTTGTAACACGAAAGAATAATGCATCGCCTACTTTTAGGCTTGAGATAATAGTTAAATGTATTATTTGGCCAAAAATGGTGATATGTCTTCCGGTGTTTCTTACATTTGATCCTCAACTCTTCAGCAAAACCCCCCGCCCGTGGGCCGTCGCCACATTGTTGGAAAGGGCTAGTGGGGTGTTGACAAACCTCAACCAGATCTGGCTGGAGCCAGCAGGCCCTCGTCCGTGGTCACCGACCCTCCTCAAGACCCCGACAACCATTTCAGCCATCGTTAACGCCCCGCTGGCCAATTTAGGTTATGGGGGCGGTGGCCCACAGGTGGAGGCCTAGCCCTCCTTCTATCGGTGGTTTTTTTTTATTTTTATGTTCTTTTTAACTTTAGCCTTTTTTTCTTAATTTTTCTTTTTTTAAATAAAAAAAACTTTTGGATTTTTAAAAAAAAAACTGATTCAATAAAGATGTCATGTAACAAATTGAAATTTGGACCAAAACGAATTGCTATAGTTAACCTTAATGCCACATCGAAGAGAAAAAATCATAAAAAAAAAAAACCACGTCAATATTTTTCATTAGCCAAATTGAACAGAGTTTATGGAAGGACTTTAATGTACTAATTTGACAAGTTTTAAGACTTAATTGTGTTGGAAAACATCCCTGAAATTTTGATGATCACCAAACTATTATTGGAATAATATCTACTATGACAATTGAAGATGTTCCTGATGATTTCTTAAGGACAATAGTAATATCCATAATGTGATTTTATTGGAAAAAGGATCGCAAGATGTCCTTGTACAACCTGACTATAAACAACATCAACTAATTGTGATAATTGGTTTGTTAAGATGTTTATGTGCCAGATGAGAATATCAAGCCTTGGAAGATACTTAGGATGCCGTTCATCTAAGGATGTTCGTTGGCAGCAGGAACAGAGCAATTGGAGAACTGAGATCGTCAAAAGACTACAAAACAGGTTTTGTTAGAATTATCATAACTATCGACGATGTGATAGCAGCAATAAAAACTATTTTGGGAAAGCTTGCTGATGTTCATGAGAAAAGACTATATGGGCAGTCTCTTTTTAGAACAATAGTTAGTGAAGAATCCTAATGGCTACTTGCTTTTGAGGACTATCTCCAATGAGAAGATTAAATATGTCTATTTAAGAGAAGATCATAAAAGCAAAAAAGGGTTGGACCAAAAACATAAAACAAGTTGAAAACGTTCAATGCTATTTTCTAAGCAAATACTGTTTCATTCTCTTGAGATTTTCAGTGTGGTGTCATGTATTATAATCTAAGAAGATTAAGTGTACAAGTGTGATAACAACATACCGATCTTGATAATACAATCTATATGATGGGATTAATACTTGCTAATTGCAACTTATCTTGGTAATTACTAGTGGATTCCAACTCAACTTGTGGTTGTTCGTTTGGAAAGTAGACATAGGCTTGATGATAAAGCTAAATCACTATAATTTGCTATTTGCTTTATTTGAATCAATGATATCTTATTGCAAATTAGCATCTTTAGATGTCATCATAATCTGCTTCGCCTGATTTCCATATACTAGTTGTTGATTTCTCCATAATTTTCAAATTTGGTAAAAACAACCGATTTACCTCACTCTAGATTGCTTAGTTAGCCTCAATAACTTGTACTTTTTGAGAATATTATGACTCAATCACACTTTCGTAATAATTTTAAAACTTTTGATACACTTATCTCAAAAATAAATAATTAAAGAAACCACTATGAGTGGTTCACTCGCATACAAGGGTTTCAGCGCCCCTCGCCAAAGCAAAGGTAGGTCCTTCAAAGTATAGACGACCATCCCCTCCGCATCTTTAATTTCAGCCTCCATCTGCAAATGGAAGTTTTAAGATGATATAAAACTATTTTGTCACTGTTCTGTTGATCTGGATGTACAATACAAGGCCATGTATGTGCCTCTTGAAACACAAGGCCTGGTTATTGTTCCCAAAAAGGTGTTCTCATTCGTAAATCAGATCGAAACAAAAACTACAAAGCGAGATCACATCTTCCTCATCTATTCAAAAGCTGTGGCCACAGCCAAAATGGCTGAGGCAATAGCGTTTCTTGTATGAATCATTGATAAAATGAACCAAAAGAAGGTCAAGCCAAGAAACAAGGTGTTGTTAGCACCGAATCAGCGAAGTCGCCCATGCCAAGGACAAGACAAAACACTAGTCTGTATAAAATGCCATAAGCAAAAGAGCTATGGCTGGTATACAAAATAAATACATCACGAAGAACGAATGTAGAAGGCTAATTATCCACAAAACTGGCAGGAGGTCGGGTATATTTGAGAGGCAAAGTATCACAGAACCTCGCAAGACCCATGTCAACAAACAACAAATTTACACCATTGTTTACTGTACCTTCCATGCAGAACCCGCGGCATGAAGATCTTCAGTTCAAGCAGTATAGATATGGCAGGTGCAGCTCAGCTTGCAACTTTAAATGCCACAAAATGCTGACGTGCAATTTACAATTTCAACCTCAATGAGCTATCGGAGTTCTTCGGCTTCAAACTTTTTCCATGCTTCCTGTAAAAACATAATTTGCAGATTTTGAAAAGGTGGGGAGAAGCCATGTCAACAAGCTAACATAAGAATTTGTAATTGTAGAAGATCTCCTGACACCCCCCCCACTCTTTTCAAAGAAAAGGGTGCTTCAAGATACAGGCCTATCCCTTGGTATATCAATTCTGATCGAAAGTTCAGATTTTCATCAATATGGAGAATATGCTTATTATTTCAAATTGGACTTATATTTTTGGCCAAAAACGAAATTCTAGCCTCAATAAATCTGTGATTAAAAATTTTGCAGTCAAACTACAGATTTAACCACATCTAAACTTTTAACCAAACACTTTGCTACTGTGTATGAGCCTTTATGATCATGTAGACTTCTTGGTCGACCTGGTTGGCTGCATGCAAAATAAGGTTGACCGAGTTTGTTAAATTACAATTGATACAGATTAAATTAAGAAATCCTACATGGCATGGGTTTCCTGCTACAGCACTGTAATTACACACTTCAAGAAATTAAGCCTTACTAACTGTACGCTATGGCAAACAGTTTGAAGAAGACAGATGGTAGACCAAGAGAGGCTCCAGAAGCAGGTGTCTAGACAGAAATAGCACTGAGCTATTTACATCATTTAAAAATCCAATTTTTGTAGTCAAATTGAACAAGGTCCGCTGGGCAATCATTCTTCACTGGGAGCAAGCATAGTTGAGGTCTAGAGTTATTTCTGTAGTCGAATATTAGCATTAGATATTAAATTCAGTAAATTATATGAGCTTTCAAGCAAGAATCACGAGATACCACTCGTGATATTGACACATGGATCCTTTTCCAGGCATTTTCTCGCCTGAAATCCATCAAGTACAGGGTACATATACCAATCGACATAAGAGAGTCACGAAGACGAGCTTCAACCGAAACAACACGACAATACACTTAGAACAGTGGAGTACCTTAAGTATATCAAAAACCTTTTCGGCCGTGTATTTCTGCTGAAGATTAGCACCTTTCTGTTGAACCTTGTCGGGATGGACACGTAATGTGGCCCTTCTGTATACTTGCTTGACTGAGGTAGAAGTTATCAAATCGGTTAGTGAAACTGGTTCCCACCCAGATTCAGGCCAAAGCACCTGCATCACTCCATGGGGAACAGAGATTAGATACGCAACGATTCCAAAAAATTCTAAATCTATTACAGGGATTTTCCAAACAAAAGAAACAAATATTCATCTCATAACCGGTACTTCCACATTCAATCCAAATGCCCTGCAGAGTTAATCTCCTTTCAGATGCATGACCTGAGTGAGAGACAAATTCAGCTGTCTCATTTCCACCAATTCATGAATATCCCAAGACTAGAAATTTCAATGGTAAAAGTTGTCCTTGTACTGCAGAAACTCAGCTGTGACCAAATCTGCAACACCGATCTAGACTTGAGCATGAGCATACAACCCATACCACTAAGCACCTTACTTTATTCATTTGCAGATCACATGTTTAATTTCAAGAAGTTGCAGAACTACAGGCATAAATCTGCCTATCAGTTAACTTTCCTGCTTATAGTTTCAGACTTTCTAGATGGTGATTACCAATATGTTTGCGTTGGTTACTAAACAAGTCTTGTATCATTGGTAATTCACTAAATGAAATTTTTGTGCAGCACTTCCTGTTAATCTGTAAAATGAAAAACAATAAAATGGAGACTATGCAAAGCAGCATAAAGGAACAGAAAGTTTTAATGTATCTCAAAATGAATATACCTCCTAAGCTTGCATTACAGTTGATAAGAATTACATGCACATGTTACGGAAATAACTGAGGGATTATGCAACAAAAGTTCCACAATTCCCCTCTATTGCAGCAACGGAATCTAACCTGACCTTGATTCAAGGTGACCAAGACCCTTTAAACCAATTATTCGAGCGAACATAATCATGAATTTTTTCTAGAGTACCAAAGGTCTTTGATACACTAACATGCATTAGACTCCTGGAAGTTTCATGCATCTTTCCGTGTAAGTACGCAGTTGTGGATTATGAAATCTCTTTGAGAACGCCTGAGGAAACTCCAGGTGTCAAGACAGTGTTGTTATAAAAAGCTATTCTTTTACCTAAATGAAATGTTTTATCAGTAAGGGAGTAATCTCTTTAACACATTAAACCAAAAAACCAATTCACAGTTAGTCTTAAGAAACTTCAGCTCCCCCTGGCTTCCACTCAACCCTCGCCAATCTCTTGCTGCTAATGAGAATTTTCACCATTAGTCACAGATGGGGCAGCATAATACCAAATAAGTTCCAAGTTGTTAAAAGATGGAATTATCAAGCCTTGTTAAAAAGACAAGCGTGAAACGAAGTTGCGCTCTCTGAAAATCATACCAGTAATCCAAAGTCCTGACTGAACTTCAACAGAGAGGTATTCATACTTCAGTACTCAACATAACTTGAACTGCGCCATTTAGACATTAAAGAGATAATGCAGAATTACTTCTTGTTTCCCAACACAACTTGAAGATTCATGCTATCAAATGTGATTAGCATTTCTGTAACACAATAAGCTAGCTAAAAAGATATATTTCAAACAAAATAACAGCTGCTTCCCCCAAAGACAAGTCAACTACAAAAAGGAGAAACAAAAGGAAGAATCAAAAGAATGAATTTCTACGAGAAGACCCACTTGCTGTAATGATGATAATAGTGCACGCATATTGCCTTCTTTCCCTGCAGCCCAGCGCTTTATCTCAATATCAAGATTCTCAGCAATTCTCTGTGCAAGTACATAATAGCTGAATTAAATCAAAGCCAAAAGATGTGCTGAGATACTTGTTTCCCAAAAGACTATTGAAAGACTAGAAAATGGACAGAACAATTGAACAAAGAACGAATGAAAAAAGTAAGCATCAATTCTAATGTAAGTCCAAGTACTCACACGCCTCTCTTCTTGCTCCTGCTGAGTTTGAGAGTCACGTTGGTTCATCTCAGCAACTGCTTTGGCCTGAGTTTATTCAAGAAAACAAAGTAGAAAACCTTAGTACCATTCTTTCGGCTACAACGGAGTTCTATGATCTCATCATGATTTAAACATATCGTAAGTCCAGAAATCCCAAGGCACACCAATAATCCAGAAGCAAGACAGTTTTAAAACCAAAAGGGAACGTAAATTGTTTGCTCATCTTTCATTCCTCAGCACTTTTCTATCATTTCTAGCTTTACCTTATGACCTGGATTTCCTTATTCAAGGGTACAAGAAAGGCAGGATATCTCTCGATGGTCACCATCCAAAGCTTAACCAGACGAAATTGCCACAATGATAAAGAGAAGTACTGACCACTCGTTCCTGGGTTCTCTCATGACGACCCAGTCTTGCCCTTCTTCTTTCTTCGCTTTCCCCTTCAATTTCTTCAAATTCTCCAGCAAATGATGCAGCTGTTGGAAGAACAATAAAAACTTTCTGTTTTAAAAGATAGGCAGCAAAGGGAGATTTACAAAGAATCTCCCACTACTTTGAAAGAAACGAACTGTAGCATTAAACACCTCCAAACATCAAAGAAAAGTCATCCATGAAATTTGTTGCTGAGGAGGCCTTCTTCATGCTGGAACGGACCTCAAAAGTTGGCTTTGGTGGTGTTTTGGGAACTTCTTTGCTTTTTGTCTGCACATGAGCAGTATTGGAGACTAAAACGACAATTCAACTGCGTTAAGGATAAAGATAGAACTTGTGGTTCTTACCGAACTTGTTGGCCTAGATTTAGGTACACTGCTTGACCGCAAACCCACACTAAAGAAGGATTCTAGATCGTCCGCAGCCTTGTGCTTATTTTCAAATGCATCCCTTGAACCTTCTTTATATCCACCAGCTCTTTGCTCAGGCCCAGAACTCTTTCCACCAGAAAGAAAATCTAACTGAATATCAGCATTTCTATGCACCCTACCCATAGCAAAGTCCTCAAGCTCATCTATTGAAGACACACCAGGGCCTCTAGCCTTTTTCTCAGCCCCAGATCTCTTTCCAACAGAAATGAAATCTGACTGTGTATCAGTCTTTCCCTGCACCAGGCCCATAGCAAAGTCCTCAAGTTCATCTAGTGATGACACACTAGGGCTCTTCACTACATCACATTAAATGATTGAGTTATAAGTTCATCCTAATGATCTGTCAAAAAGAACAATTGAAAAGCTTTTGTACGAATAAAGAGAAATCACTCACCTTTATCTCCAACTTTGTTTGCCCTTTGGAAATTACCAAACTGACTGCTTTCTTCTGGTGGATCCGAAAACATTTCCGAGGAAGTATGCCTTGGCTTGGAAGTCGATTCTAATACTACAAAAGGGTCTTCTGACAAATTAGAGCTTGACTCAGCTGAATAAACATTGATTTTTTGGGGCTGCCTTCTCTGACTGCCGAAAGTGAAAATAGTTATTGCATTGCAAAACTACTTATATTTTCGCAGTTAGAAATTACCACAGAAGAATCAATGAATTTTCAGAAGTTACTAAGGAAGGATAAGTGCATGGCAATAGAAAAGTATAAAAAATCCTACGAAGGAGATTTGGGCGCATTATCTATCTGAAAGGGTGCAATCAATCCTATGGTCAATCAATGAGAATGTAGCTTACACTATACAAAATACCCTTTGTTTCTAAGACAATCTATAACTGCTGTTGAGACAATACTCAAAATCTTAAAATAGCAGAAATGACAGATGGAGCTGCTTCCGAGATTAAGTGCTCACAGAAGAGACACAATCTATAGTAGAAGACAAATAAGCCACAATGCTTTAATAAATGAATGGAGGAGGAAAGCAGATAATAGTGGGTAGAACATACACATAGCCTTCTAAATTTAGTTGTGTGGAATTACAGGCTAAATGGGTCACTGATGGGCATAAGAACCTAAGAAAAGGGGATCATTTAAATATCGAAAAAGAAAGGCAATGACACCATGGTGTCGTTAGGATCCTAGACATCATCATCAATGTCATCTGGACATGCATGGACATTACGTGCAAACGGGATTTAAATGAAAAAACTAGAGGTTCCTCTTTTGTCGTGATCTCCATTGCAAGTCAATGCTACAAAATGTATATTAACAGGGAAAGTATATCCATCAAAAGCATACTATCTGCTTTATCATATGAGTCAATGCATAAGGTCCGGCACTCCCAACAATACTGAATAACAGAGTTGAAAATAAAAGCTGCTAACAAAGATTAAGCAATGGCAACAAGCCATGTCATACAGATGAATTCGTCATCTTTGCACTTTCTTACAGCTAAGAATTACTCTTCTGGGAATCTTGCCGATTAAAACAGATAGTGCACGCATAAAGTGATTCATGCACATGTACCATCGAGTGAAAAATGAAATTGCAGAATTCGTGTCTGCATTGAGAGTTAGTTTTAGCATACATTGAGATGCCTAATTTTCTTTGTAGGATATAATAAGCAGAAACGAAGGGAAAATACATGCTTCAGCTCAGTGATAATTAACATGTGAAATCCCCTACAGCTCTAGCAGTACTTGTACACAACTACAGAGCTAGCCAGGCGATTTCAGGAAATGAGTTCCAACTGAGAGTAAAATAAGCATAACTAAAAGAACATAATCTAAACAGAAAGAGATGCTCAATCATACGGGGAGAAAGTGAGAAAATATGTTTGGTCAACCTCTTAATAAGCTCCGACCCCCAAAAAAAAGAACTTCTCGATAAGCAGGCATTCTTGAACTCAAGACAAAGCAATCAGAATCACGTAATAAAATAAGTCTTAAAAGAAGCTACAAACAACTTAAAAGTCCTGAAAGTGTATCATGAACAAGAAGTGTCATTTCATCCTTAAAGATGCCAAACCAACTGTCCGCAAATGTTACTGAATCCTTACGCACTCACAGACTCACTAATCTTCAATTGTAATACATGAAGCCTACTGATACAAGAAGGTCCTATTAAATGTTACGCAGAATAAGATGCATTCAGTGTACTTGGCGAATTTGCAAATCTGGTAAAATCGAAGCACCACAGAACAAGAGAAAGGTCATTCGGAATGTAAAAAGAGCAGATGTTCTGTATAAAATTTCCAATATGCACATACACACCCGTCAGCTGGAGGACTAGTTCCGCCAAACCCAGGTATCAGATCATCAGATTCCGCAGCGCCATGCCCAGCCTCGGATCCATTACTATCAGTCTTCCCCGACTTCGTGCCAATGCCACCAAAGATATCCTCATGGTCATCGTTTTGATATCCACCTAACAAATCGTCGACCGGAGAGCTCTGCCTCGGAGGAGAAGCAAACGAACCGAAAATGCCATTGCCACCGGCAGAAGCCGAGCTCTTCACGCCAGGCATGCCGCCGAATATATCGTCATTATCGTAGCTAGACGAAGGTCCCGCGCCCGAATTGAAAAGCGAGTCGTAATCGAAGCCGCTATTACTAGCCGGCGATTTCGAGGGCTTGTTAGATCCACCAAACAGATCGCCGAAGCCGTCCAAATTGCCGAAACCTTGACTCTTGCTGCCACTATTCGATTGAAGGAACTCACCGTAGCCATCGGCAAAAGCTCCGTTACCGGAGCTCGAACTCCAAGAAGACGCGGACGCGAGAGAGGAGGATCGATCGGCGGAAGCGCGGTTCTGAGAGGAGCTTCGGCCTCGAGCGCCGCCGACCCCGTCCGGGCCCTTCGATGCGGCCATGGGAGCCGACTTCCCTTGGGGCTTCAAGCCGTACCGCTCCGTCAGGACACCGAACTCGTCCATTTCTCTCGGAAAACGAGGTCCAAGATTACACGAGGAAAACCGGCTGCGAAGAGGGGCGGGTTCACCAGAATCAACACGCTAGGATCGTCGGAGACGGCGATCGGAAAAAACGGGGAACAGGAAGGAAAGGGATCGAGCGATCGGCTCCGGGAGGCGATTTGGCGGGAATGAGGGAAGGCGGTGGAGAAGATGAATTCCCGGAAAGATTCCCGATCTCGGCGACGAATTCGGAAGTTGACCCCAATCTCGGTCGATCGAGCTCGCGGTCGGTGGGTCGCTGCTTCGCTCTTCCTTCCTCGCTCTCGCGTCGTGTTTCTCGGGGGGAGACTTGACGTGTGAGGAGGAACGGAACGAGCGAAGGGCGAATCCGACGTGGAGAAAAGGACAAGGAGTGCCAGCTCAGCTCGTGTGGGGCCCTTGGGAGGAAGACAGACTTTTTGGGATCTGCCTTTTCTTAGCTTGATCCAGGAAAAATTATTCGTTGGGTGCGGCTTCATCATTTCGGGCATTGAAGGAAGGAGTAGGTGGGCGATTCTTTCTTGCGTTCGCATGAATTGCAACGAGAAATGAGATGTTGCGTTTGAATCTTCGAATCTTGATTGATTTCATCCTTCGCCTATTACTACATTCGAGAAAGGGCGAGTAGGGTTTCCAGTCAATTGGGCCGCGCGAGAGCCGGCGACGTCTCGTGCCGAGGCCCTAGCGACGCGGGCCGCCAGCCCTCGCCTCTCTCCTCTCTCTTTCTTCTATTCTGATCCTTTCTTTTCCTTACTTTGAGCTTACCTAACGTGGGCGTACAATTCAAAAGTCGTGTGTCTGCAGTAGTAGTAGTAGTTGAATTGTCGCGTTCAAATGCCAACTAAATAAGAAACGTTTTGTATGGAGTTCTAAGAAACCATCGGCCATTGCGTAGCTTTCCATAGTTGTCTCAGGGGAAAAAGAAAAGGACAGATAAAACTATTTGGGCAAGTTATGTTGTAAATTTGCACATACATGGGCGAAATCACACAATTTCAATCTTACTTGATGAAATTGGACATGGAGGACAAGTTAGGGGGATGAAATATATATGGACTTTACCTAAAACTCAAATAAGATTTTCTTTTTGATAGAGAAGTCATAATTACTTCTAAAAAGTTCAAAATATAATAACCCATATCATATTTATTTGAAAATATACTTTCATCGATAAATCGTATTAGGCCATATTCGCTTCTATCCATAGTTATAGAACGTTTTGTAACTCTTATTGATGAGTTACAGATTATGGACATCACTCACATGCACACTTAAATAAAATTAAAAGTGGGCGCCGTCGTGTTTGGAATCCCTAATTAAAGGGTGGTCGGAGTAAATTCCTCTAAGCAATGATGAAGGAAAAGAATGGCCTTTCTTAATATTTTTTCCGACTTTGTTCGGCCAAGCGATATTGTTTAAGACTAAATGCCATTCGAGAAAAGAAAGAGAGAGAGATTGTCACACGAGGGGGGAAAAAGAACTGGTGAAAGATAGTGCGATGAGTAGAGGAACAGACGAGTGAGTAAATTAACTTATTTATTGAAAGTAAACATGTTTGTAAAAAGACAGATACAAGGTTCTAATTGTTATTAAGCTCATTCTCGGTCATTTTGCAGTCTAAAATGACATTTCTATAACTTGCTACATTGTCCTCTAACTGATAGGTATTCACTATCGAGTTAATATTAATACAAACAATATATATGGTGCAAACTTTACGGTTCGGGTCGCCCTCCATTCTGAAGAAACCAAAACGACCCGAAATTTCAAAACCGGGTCCGAATCACGGATCAATTTCTCCTTCCCACTACCTCCTGTTAAGGTCAAACCAATCTTCTAATTGGCTTGTCCACCCATCTCGAGGTTCAACATGTACTTTGATTTCTGATCCGAAAGAAGTTTTTTTTTTTTTTTTTTCTAATGCAAAAGTAGGTTGGACCGCCGCTTTTTGGATTGTTGGTCAACTTTCGATCACGACCACAGTCAAAATTTTAAAAACACTTGCAGCACGGAAGCCACATAGAAATATGGCCTATGATTGGGCGGTCACCTCTGATCAGCACGGATGGCAATTCTATTCTAGATTTAATTGGTCACACGTCGGCTTTGACTGGCTTTTAAAACTACAGTCAACTCCACTGCTGCAAAACGTGCATGTTGACCGCCCCCAGCCACCTTCGATACTTCTCCTCGCTATCGGTTTAAGATCAGAACATCTTTCGTTTTCCCACGCCATTAATGTCTCTTGGGCGACCATGGACAGAACCCTCTCTTTCTGTTCATTCATCCTGCTCCTCCTCGCCATCCACAATGCCCTCGGCCCCGTCACGTCATTGTCGTCGTCGTTGCCGTGTCCCATCGACCTCGGCTACGTCGGCACCTTCCCGTGGAACTCCTCCCTGTGCCGGTCTGGATCGGACGGCTGCTGCCAAACCCTGCTCAGCCTCTTTGGCGTCGGGCTGGCTCAGTACCTCAAGGAGACCTCCATGTTCCGGCTCCCGAACCTGACTGCCTCGTCTTCTTGCCTGTCAGAGCTCGGGACGAGGCTCACCGTTCGGTCGGTCCAGGCATCCTGGGTCCCGCTCTGCTTCAACAGCTCGGCCCGGTTCGTGGTCAACGCTTCGAGCTGCGATGGGATCGCGTCCATCCAGGACTGGACCGCCAAGGTCGGCCTGATCAGCCCGCTCGATACTTCTTGCAAGGGGGACTTGAGCGGAACGAGCTGTAGTCAATGCGTAGAAGCCGGACTGCTGGTGGCTTCGCGGTTGTCGAGTTTGGACCCCAACTCAACGGACTGCTTCTACTTCACGGTTCTGTATGCGGCGGGGATCGTGAATGAGCTTGGGCCAAGAGACGTAACGACGGCTAATTGCATCCTCGGTTTGCCCATATCCAGCACAGCAAGTGGAGATTCTGATCATTCGAGCAAGAAGAACATATTGAAGTTGGTTGCAATTCTCTTGGGTGCACTCATGGGTGTTCTTCTTGCATTTGGAGTCATCGTCCTGCATCGAAACCGGGAGCGAGAAAAGAAGCGAAATGCCCCGCATGAAGAATTCATCAACAGCTTCAAGAGCAGCGTGTTGCCAAACAGTGGAGCGAAATGGTTCCGGATCTTGGAGCTCGAGCGAGCCACGAACGGGTTTTCGCCAGGGAACTTCATCGGCCAAGGCGCTCACGGCATGGTGTATAAAGGAACACTCTCGGATGGAACTTCGGTCGCGGTGAAACAGATTCTTGATATAGACACCGAGGGCGACGAAGAGTTCTCCAATGAGGTTGAGATCATAAGCAAGATTAGGCATCGGAATCTTCTCTCTCTCAGAGGTTGCTGTGTTGCAAGCGACGACTTCCGTGGCAAAAGGAGGTATCTGGTTTATGACTACATGTCCAATGGAAGCCTGGGTGATAACTTGTCCAACTTTGGGTCAACAGGCATGAAAAAGAATGCACTAACTTGGCCACAGAGGAAGAATATAATCCTAGATGTGGCAAAAGGGCTTGCTTACTTGCACTATGGAATCAAACCCACTATCTATCACAGAGACATAAAGGCCACCAACATACTTCTTGATTCGGACATGAATGCCAGAGTGGCAGATTTTGGGCTAGCCAAGCAAAGCAGAGAAGGGCAATCTCATCTTACAACCCGGGTCGCCGGGACGTATGGATATCTCGCACCGGAGTACGCTCTTTATGGGCAATTGACTGAAAAGAGCGACGTTTACAGCTTCGGAGTTGTGATCCTCGAGATTATGAGCGGGAGGAAAGTGCTTGACACATCGGAGCTGAACGCAGGGCCTCTGCTGATCACGGACTGGGTATGGATGCAAGTGAAATCAGGAAACGTCAAAGAAACTTTCGACGGGCCAATAAGGGAAGAAGGGCCAAGAGGGGTCATGGAAAGGTTTGTTCATGTTGGGATTCTATGCGCTCATGTGATGATGGCTTTCAGACCCACAATTGCTGAGGCTTTGAAGATGTTGGAAGGTGACATTGACATACCGAGATTGCCAGACAGACCATTGCCACTGAGTCATGAATCGTTCCGATCTTTTTCGAGCGCTAGTTCATCTGCACGGGATGGAACAAAGTCAAGCTCGAGCCATGGACTATCGAATGTTTGAATCTGGCGGTAATCCAGAAGATGATTCGTATCCTTAGAATTGTATTCTGCAGCTACTACCCTCCTTCAGATGTACAGGACAACAAGAAATTGCAGTGAATGGCATTGCCATTCCAACTCACCGCGGTTGCTTCTTTCCTTGATGGACCTCCAATCATGTCATGGCTCCTGAGAGTTTAGAGATCTCTTGTCCCATAGCAAAATCTAGTGCTAATGTTTGTAAGTTTTATACATCAAACCTATGTCAAATTGTTCTGTACTGATTTGAGACTATAATTTGTTGGATCTTAGTTGATATCACGCGAGTTGCTAATGCTATTCATGTCAGCAAAAGCTATGCAATCAGTCATTGCTTTTGCTTAAGGAAGAATATCGACCATTGCTTTCACCAAGGGGAAAACAAGGTAAGGTAAAGCTTCGGCTTGGCTTATATCGAAGTTTTCCGGTTCCAAACATGTCGATACCGTTACCACAACATCAATTTTAAGCTATATCCATACCATTACACACACTCTTTCCACCACGAACATAATTCCAAGATAAAATCCCAAACAAATCCAACCTAAATTGAGATCCAAAACGGGAATTCTTTTCCAGACACAACGTCAACAAACGACAAACAATGCCAAAGGAATTTTAGCCTAATCACTTGTCTTTAAGATTGGAATATCAGACAGGTCTCTATACTCTGTTCTACTGGAGTAGTTGGTTTAAGCATAATTCTTATTCTTGTGTTCAGATTAACTAGCCAACCCTTGACTTTGAGAAAAGCATTCTCCATTATTCCACCACTGAGCTGGATTGATGCACATCAAACAATCAAGCCTCCTAATCAAACCTAAAACCTCAGTGCAATTGCAAATATTTTTGTTTAGTTTTACAGCGCTCTAAAGGATTTCTTTCTAGATTTTAAATTTCTGCCTTAGCATACAAGTACTCAAGACTCCACAGGAACAATCACAAAATTGGAGAACAGAAATTACAAAACCACAGAGGATGCATGTGAAAGTCAAGAATATGCGGATAGAAGCTCCAACGGAACTCCATAACTCTGGCGACGGACAAGGATTGTGCTCTCTACTGCAGTTTATCGCCAAAATAAGATTTAAGGAAGATAACAATCGGAAATAGTTCCTGTCTAATGCCAATCATGTCTACAAAATATCTAATACATCTACTGGAAATCACTGCACTGACAAAACTTAGAGAGCAGGAGTGATCATATGGTTGAGTTAATAATTCAGTGCCTCTTTGTCTTGGATTCACTTTTGGAAAGCATCAACCCCGAAATCTTGTTAACTTCATAAAGCAGACCTGCTGAGAATAAGAAGCTGCAGTAAAGCACAAAAAGTTAGCTTTTCTTTCTTTCTGTTAGAAGTCTGCATGCAGTTGTGATCCAAATCATATTTACTGTCTGATACAAAACAGTTAATAGTTCTATACATGCTCAATAGCTTGACTAACTAATGATATAGGGGAAAAAACCACCAAAAACCCCAAACTTTACCATTTGTGACACATTTACCACAAACTTTTTTTTGTATCACCAAAAACCCCAAACTTTACCTCTGTGACACATT
>BCNH02000006.1:32168283-32184887 GCA_001662345.2 Metrosideros polymorpha var. glaberrima | reverse complement strand
GGAAAAAAAACAAATAAATCAAAAAAAATATTAAAATATAATTAAAAATTATTCACATCAGCGTCGCCATCCTACATGGTACGCCGGCATCCATGTTAGCAATTTTGGCTGAACGGACTGAATTGACACAAATGCAAAAAGGTTTAGTACTGAATTTGCATAATTATAATAGGTTTAGAATTTTTTTTGTAATTTCCGCCTAGGAGGCACTCAAGTTTCGGCGCCCCATTTGTGTATCGTCTACTCTTATTTTAAATTTAACCTTTATTAAAAAAATCATTTAAATTTTAGTATTTTGCAGTTATTTTGATATTTGAAAAAGTTTAAAATAAAAAAAAATTAACCAAGAAAAACCTTTTTTTTATAAAACACTAACTTTTAGTATTGAAATGGTTTAGGGTACGTGCAGGCAGGGTGAGTCAAGAGTAACAATAACTTAAATGTCGTTTGCTTCGCAAAAAACAAAGGATTTGAAAAATATTTTCCAAAAAATGATTGCTTGAATCACTTATAGAGATGAATAAACAAAATATATTTTCATCATTGACAGAATTTTTTAAATATAAATTATTGTTGATAATGAAAATATTTTTCATTGGTTAATTATTTCAAGCTATACAAGATATATTTTTTAGAAAATATTTTTCAAATCATCATTTTTCGCGAAATAAATGGAGAATACATCCATCTTTGTTCACCCCTTTTGCGGGACAATTCAGATATTTTGGAGTGAGTTAAATTGACTTTTCTACTCGTGGATGAACAAGTAAGCGAGATAGCGAGGAGCCTCTGCCTCCCCCAAGAAGAAAAGTTTGAAATTCCTTTAGGCCCCTTATTTAGAGGCTTTTTATTTTTTATTTTTTATGGTACTTTTAATAGTAAGGTTTCGTCTGGGCTAGTTTTGACACACCTCAACTAGTCCACCTCCTCGAATGATCTAAAGAACACACTCCTCACTAGGGCCCAATGGATTCAGGATTTTACTTTTGGAAACCACAATGAGGGGAGTAAACTCTCTTGCCATCTAAGCGAACACCTTGTTCAGAAGCTTTTATTTCATATCTAGAGGTTCACTAAAATAGTAGAACTAACACACATTTACTAAACAAGACAATTATAAACTTTGTAACAGTGGTCATTGGTTGATATATTGTACCACGTACTATATGCGAGTATATCTAATTAAGACGTTATAATAAGATAACTTCTTAGTATATAAGTGCAAATATCGTTTTTGATACGAATTGAAGTCTGAAATGGTTTAATTGCTTTTGGAAAAGATTCGTGGACTCTTGGTTATAAGGTCAGTTGCCGAAGTGGTTGACATCCAACTAAAAAATTCCTTGTAAACCATCAAGTTTGTTCCCCTAAAAAGAAGAGCAGCTAATACATTATATCGAAAGGATTCTTAATTTTATTCCGCTTATTCTGAATTCTGAATTTTTTTCCTGTGATCAAAGAAAATACTGCATCAACATAATTTTTTCACCCATCAATTTAAGACATAAACTCTCGCTATGTCCATACATAACGTGAAAATTTTCTTAGTTGGAATTTCTACGAATTAGCATGTAACTTAGTATATGCAAATTAATTTAGACCTTTTCCAAACGGGATATAGAGTAACAAAAACTTTATCCATTTGTTCACCGCATATGTATGTATAGGTGCGTGTCTATGTAGATTGATCATTGATATGTAAATCAAATCCTTATAGCCTTGAGGTTTCGATTCTGCCTAAGATTTTGTATTTTTTTTAATTATGTTTTGTTTTCGCTATTTCTGGGGAATCTACATCAACTCCAGGACTATAAGTCCCATCATCATATGCCTTTCACCTTTCGCGTGCAGCCTCTTCAGCCCAATTTGCAGGAGAGGATTTAGAGAAGAATGATGCCAAATTGCAATTTGGCATGATAGCCATGGACCTAATCGCTATCTAATTATGTTAATCTGAAGACTGTTGCACTTGATTAGCTGTGTATTGGTAAACTGTCACTATATTACTTTCCTTGGGTATACTCTTAAAGATTTGCTTTGTGTGTGCATGATCGAACAGTTCTTATCTAGTCCCTGTAATGATATCTGAAAGATTTATAATTAGCAGAGCTAATTGGTCTGAGGAGATAATGTAATTCTCTTTTAGATCTACATTCACCTTTCGATTTAAACTAAAAAAAGAAAAAGAAAAAACATGGAATTGTCTCATAAGCATAGAAATGCAAACTAGAACAATGCAACGTAAGTATGCGACAATACAATTACTAAGGAAAAGGGAAAGAACATCAACACAAACATGCGGAGAGCAAACCAAAAGTTATCCATTAAAAACATACATCTACATAAAACATACCAAGAACTTGAAAGTTAACTAGCAAAATAATAAAAAAATAAAAAATAAAAGTTAGGCAGCGTGGAAGCATAATTATTAGGTGGGAGAAGCAAGGTAGGGTGGCTAAGTGATGCATGACATTAAACTTTAGTTCGGTACATGAATCAGACTTAGGGTTTGAGGAGAGAGAGAGAGAGAGAGAGAGAGAGAGAGAGAGAGAGTCAAAAAAGAAGAAGAAGATGAACATGATTGAATAAAAATTTATCAGACCCATAATAGTTATAAATGATGATTTTAGCAATATACATAAGCATACTTCTTGCATTTTGATTAAGCCTGAAAATGAGAAGGCATGCCTTTCTATACTAGGAGAAAATCAGGAAAAGTGCCAAAAAAGTCTTTAACCTATTATATTGGTACCGATTCAATCATAAACCTTTCGATTGGACTAATTTAGTCATAAACATTATCACATTGATACTAATTGAATCCATTCGGCCAATTTAGATCAGAAATTGTTGATGTGGACACTGGCCGTCCTACATGGCATAATTAGCGTTAACGTGGATATTTTTTTGATAATTTTTTTTTTCCTTTCTTTTTCTTCCATGGCCTATAACCGACGAGAGCTGGCCTCACTCGAGTGAGGGCAAGAGCTAGCGAGGGTCAGCCTCGCTAGCCACAAGCACAAGCCATGGAAGAAAAAGAAAGAAAGAAATTCAAAAAAATTATTAGATTATTATTTAAAAAAATGCCAACATCAGCCTCAGCTATGCCACGTAAGATGGCCAACATTTACGTCGGCAATTTCAGGCTTAAACTGGCCGGATGGACTCAATTGATACAAATGTGTAAAAATTTATGACTAAATTGGTTACAATTGAAAGATTTAGAATTGAATTTGTACTAGTATTTTGGATATAAGACTTTTTTGGTACATTTCCAGGGAGAAACCCGATATATATATTTTAATAGGGATGATATGGAGATTTTACGTCATGGTTGGCGATATTCTTTAAGACATAAGGAGAGACGCCTAACATGTTGATAACATAATATTCTCCACCACGAAATGCTTGTCTCACATAATTCGTTCAGGGCGCTTCGGAAATTCAAAGAAAAAACGCCTTTAAAAAGAGAATTACTCACTGCAATGAATACAATCCTCTTTCACTCGTCACCGGGCATGCAAACCCTAATTCATACTCTTACATTTGATCTGCCTCTCACTTTATGGCATGGAATGTATATGCAACATAAACACTAGCTCTCTTTTATTCCATTGTCATAAAGAACTCGACTGTAAACCCCCTACCTCGATATAGCAATGTACTTTTTAAGGAGTACATGCTCCAATTTGATATAAGGTATAAATTTTTGCTCTAAGATGTGTGGGACATCATTAATTGAGATTCACCATATTTCAACAGGTTCAAAGGGTACCCTAAACTATATAGGCCATGAAACTATTCGTCTTTTTACATTGGCTAGCCTAGCTAGATACGAATGAAAAGCTCATTATAAGTCGTGTAATGTTCCGCCCAGGGAGCTAACAACATAAAGGATTCTTTCTTAACCTCCTCCTATCTCTCTAATGTCCAATAAGAATCTGCACATCGGTTCTGATTTGATGGTGCATTGAATTTGACATTTGGATTTTGGTTCCCCTCACTCAAACCCTAAGCGAAAAGGCCAAAAATTGTGCACACATTATTCATCAAGCAGGGTGCCACGTGTCCAGTAAGACAAACTAAGTAAGGAGAAAATACTGGTAAGGAAACCTAATCCGATCATGTATGTTGCGTATGAAAGACACCCGAAGATAGTCTATGGCTGGCTGTGATACGTTCAAACTTAATTGTTGGAAAAAAAGGGCAGCATCATGTAGCTGCAGTTAGAACACGAGAACGCCCCAACTAATATCCGTCGTTTAATATCAATCGTTCACGTCAGTGAAGGATGTCTGAAAATGACCGATGGTCACACAAGTGTGTGACATGGAAGAGAAGAACCAATAAACAGAGAGCCCTAATAATGAACAGTAGACTTTAGCATGAAACCTCTCACCTTCTCTTCTGTGCCAAGAAAGTCACAGTTCCCCTTAACCCTAAATGGAATGTTCTCTCTTTACTTCTGTACCACTCCTTTTTTCAGCTTCTCTCTCTCTCTCTCTCTCTCTCTCTCTCTCTCTCTCTCTCAGCTATTCAGCTATTCAGCTTTCATTTGCAAACGAGAGCAGATAAAGAAGATAACAAGGGAGAGAACAGGAGAGAAAGAGAAGGCCCAAAAAGAAGAAAGATGGGGAGAGGGAAGATAGAGATAAAGAGGATAGAGAACTCAAACAACAGGCAGGTGACCTACTCAAAGAGAAGGAACGGGCTCATCAAGAAGGCCAAGGAGATCTCTGTCCTGTGTGATGCTCAAGTGTCGTTGATCATCTTCGGTAGCTCTGGGAAGATGCATGAATACTGCAGCTCTAACACCTCGTATGCATTATTTGTGTTGTTGTCCTTTTTTTTTGCTTCTTTATTTTTTTAACAAGATCTATTTTGATTTTGTTGCTGGTTTATGGTTTTTCCTTTTTCACTTTTGTTTTGGTGGTTTAGATTGGTTGATATATTGGACCAGTATCACACACAGTGTGGGAAGAGGCTTTGGGATGCTAAGCATGAGGTGGGTTTGATTCATCTTCCCATTATTGATCTGTTGGCTACTTTGCAACTTTGCAAAGCCGGCTACTTTTATATTTTCCCAGAAAAGGTTCAAAGAAGAAAAACTTCTGAGAGGAAATGACACTGTTTTTCAGATAGAAAATTTGCTTAGAAGCAACAAGAATGAATCTCAACAGCAGATCTGTTATGGGGATGTTGTCCCCTTCTTTTCTTTTCCCTTAACTCCAGTTATAATTGTGATTGATGGGAGCTTCATTGACAGATCAGAAGCACATTAATCATTAACTAGCTCAGCCTCTTGCATGGTCATAGCTCCTTTTCTTGATTATTTCATTTTTCCTGAAAGAATTCTGATAAAGCTAGGGTTTTGCCAAATTCATATGAAATCTCTCAGAATCTGAGCAATGAAATGGATAGGATAAAAAAGGAGAACGATAACTTGCAGATTCAGCTCAGGTTCACCTCTCTCTCTCTCTCTCTCTCTCTCTCTCTCTCAATAAAAAAAATTCCAATCATGAATAAAGATATATTATATGCAGGCACCTGAAAGGAGAAGACATAACATCACTGAACCATAGAGAGCTGATAATCCTGGAAGACACTCTTGAAAACGGCCTCACATGTGTCCGAGACCATAAGGCAAGTCTCCCAACAAAAACTTTGATCATGCAAGTATATTCATCAATAACATTGTGATAATTTACTTCTAACATCTTTTCTGATCAATCCTCCATCCGTGTCGCAGGACGAGGTTCTCATGACGCACAGGAGAAACGTTAGTTCCAATCCAAACTTGTTACTGACCGTTTTCTTGGGGCTACAAATTAAAGAAGGTGTTTTTGCCAACTTCTTTGTTTTATTTTTTTTTTTCTAATTCTGTTTCAGCAAAAGCAGCTGGAGGAGGAGACTAAGGAGCTCCATTTTTTCGCGGTAATTCCATCAACTTATAATCAACTTGATGATGCATAAGCATATATAGATACACAAGCGAAATCCAAGAACAGAAGACTGTTCTTATATGGTAGTATTCAGAATGCCTAACCCGTAGCTCGATTGAGATTAGGGCTTGAATAGAATTGAGTTTGGTGAGAGTAAGATTGCTATCAATTTGACCAAGATATGAACCTCATTTTCATGGTCCCCCAAGGAGTGTTTTTGACTTTTGGTGATGAGTTTCTTGTTTATGATTCTTGTGATCCTGCCTACATATGTATTTTGTGTATATAGGTGGTCCGACTCTCTATTTCTGTGTCATCTCTCCTACAAACTAGCTAGAAAAGGATTTCCTTTCTCATGACAATTCATAGGTATTAGGAAGGAGACTAGTTTTTTTTTTCCCTTTGCAACTAACCAAGGATCTTTTCTTATATAATATTTATTTCCTATAGATTCATAATTTGTGTAGAAACATGTTAACAACCATGAATACTAGCCCAAGGTCTAACGAAGAATCGATAATATCAGTCACAGGAAACTATGTATTATATTCCATCGAAACTAAATAGAGATTTATGTGAAAAGAAGGTAAATGAAACTCCTTAAATCAAGAAATTTGGATAGAGTAAGGTCATAGGGTAAGGTTCATTCATACGGAAATCATAAATATAAAATGGTATTGAAAGCTATATTCTGACTATGAACTTGAGAAAGTTTACCATGTCTCTGAAATACTATTGCAGCAATCATTTTGTTATTGGTTTCAAATATGAGGTGTTCATCTGAAAGGTTTTGTACTACGATACCTTTTATTAGAATATCATAATTTCAAATTAGATTAATAACTATGACATAATAAAGATTAACCCGCTGGTTTCATGTTTTAACAAAAACAACTCGGAACAAAAAGGGTTTCATGTTAAAGTGTGTTCTAATACTAATTAATCTTGGACCAAAAATTTTGATCTCCTTCTATGGAGGGACTCGGAAGGGAGTACCAGTAGTGACTTTATGGAAAAATCCATATGTACTATCCCATATAAAATTATGAAACTATGTCTTCGAATATCTCATATCTACAGCATTAGTCATATCTCCTATATGGCCAGTTTGCAGGTTTATCGTAGTCTTATAAAACCAAATTTCAATTTCACCGCACCCGGTTCAATGTTTATATATATTATGTATCCATGTGGGTTTAATTCATCTTATTTTCTCGTTCTTTAATTCTATATATCGTTCTTGGTCCAATTCATTCGTGAGACGGGAGCATTAAAGTTATCATACACTACATGTTTATAGTCTTATAGTGTTAATTTTCGCCTTGTATACTTGTATGCCTTCTTCAACTGATGGTGCAATTTTGAATTTGAAATAATACATAACATGCTACACAAGTCATGACTACTGATAGTATAAATAACCAGTTCGAGGAGATTATGTTATCGGGGAAATTACAATATTCTAGATTGCAGGTAAGTAAGTTCTTTATGACCTCCACATGCATATCATCACAATGAACTACATCGAGAAATATAAGGTGAACCGGTTTTGCTTTATGAATTTGATCTGCGCTCATATACATCACGGACCAAGTGAAAATTGGAATGTCAATATATCCATTAATGCCACAGCAAAGAGACCTTAAATACATCTTCCTTATTCATTGTGCTAGAAAATAGATCATGCAGATTCAAATTTAATTACACCCTTATATTATGCATAACCGATTTCATTTTACTCAAATCTCTTTCTTTCCATCTTTGTGTTTTTTTTTTCTTTTCCTTGCTTTTTTGGCTTTCAGCAACATAAGGACATGATGATGGCCGAAAATGCTAGAGCGGGGAACGACGGATACCATCAAAGAATCAAGGTCGACTTCAGCTCTCCCGCCTACCGTGTGCAACCGATCCAGCCAAACTTACAACGAAGGTTCTGAAAACTCCTCTCTCAAGACGATTGCCAACGTTCCTATGGGGCTTGCTTTTGTACCCCAGTGCATGAAGTCTCTTTATAAAATCTTGATGCGAAACATTTAGCAGAAGATATGGAATAAGATGATATGTATGTATTGATGCAACTGAAGTGCCTTGGCACGAACCGACTGTTCGTGCGCCTGAGTATTTGAACTTGCCCCAATGCTTCACGTTGGCAGTCCCATGAACATGGATGCATTGTCTACCTTGTCCACCATATACTTCATGCAGTTTATTGTTCTACTAGATACCATCAGTTTCGTGTAACCTGGGACTTTATTGGCATGTAGAAGAAGTGAATATATAAGCGACAATAGATTAGTATGGCACGTCGGAGGATTGAGTTAATATTTTCTTGCCGTCAAGCAACTATACGTACCGTAGGAAACTGTAGCATACGGAAATGATCATTAAAAAAATACAAGAGAGTGAGAATTCTTCGTTTTATTGGAAAAAGAACGAGCAATGCTGCCCACGGAATTATTTTTAGGATAAACTCAGTTACTAAATGCTGCGGCTTCACTCACGACAAATATTTGTTAGTTACTTAAAGAGTGGGATGACGAGCGCATATCCCACCATTTAGTGAAAAAAAAATTTGAGCTTATTTGGCAACCGAAATTTGGTGAAAGAAAATGAAAGGCGAAGGAAATGGTGCTTGAGTGTGTTAAGAGAGTCGAATTTGGTAACCAGAATTTGGCGTTGAGTCGTCGGTTGCGGGGCGAACATTAATATACTCAAAATGTCAAAATTAGTAGAGAAACGCTAGAGTTACAATGAATTAGTAAAACTTGCAGGACAGCGCACCACGCAATGCAACCTCACACGAGTTTTACCAACTTTCGTCCCACGAGTGAGCAAGATCAGACTCTTTGGGTTCAATCCGACAATGTTTTGTGAAGTGTCTTAGAGGTTTTACCAGACGAGCGATTGAGGAAGGATAGCGTTTCCTCAAGTCATGGATCGATGTCGCTGTCGAATTATCAACTTCTGGGAGGATGTGATGTTTTCAATTCGTGGGATTGGAGTGATTTCAGAAGTATTCTCTGATGCATCGTAGTGTTGGTCCAGTGTGGAAACTAAGCAAAGATGCACAAGATGTTCCTGCTTTGTGTCTAGTGTTCTGGGAATCAATTCTACAGGGCTAGCTGGTGAACTCCCCTGAACACTGGAAACTTGTGCTATCGATAGTCATCTTGGAGTAAGCTGGAAAGTGATATGGAGAACCAGAACAGGGGTGAGACGTTTTCTCCAAGGAATTGCCATCGACCGGCCATATTCGTACAGAACGACCTTTCGGACGTAGACACGGCAGTTTCTTGCTTCCCAAAATAATGCCGGAGCAGCTGATATGGATTGCTATCTCAAAAGCTTTCAGGCAGTAGAGCCATTTGATAGAGAAACCAGAGGAAGTGCTCTGTCTCTCCAATCCTTGCCGGTTTTTTGGTCCGAGCTATTCACAAGATGTGTAGCTTTGTTCCTTATCTGGGACTCAGATATGGGATCGTTGCAGTTTGCCAAGAGAGTACTTTTCTTTTTTCGGTCGATGCCGAGAGAGTACTTCAATCAACTCTTTTTTGCTGATAACTCTTGACATCTAATAACAGTAGCATTAGTCTGCCTTATAATATACTAACTTGTACCAGCTTGTACTAAAGATCAGGACTCTTAAGATCTGGCATATGGATGAACTGTGCTCTAAAACTGCAGACTCCATGAAGTTCACTACAGGCGATAAAAAAAATCGGAACCTTTACAATTTTCTTATTTTCATAACGTGCTTGTTTCTACATAATTATTTCAACCTCAAAGGGAATTCAGAAGAGAATGCAGTCTCAGTTCATGAAAAAATTCGACTGTCTGCTCTTTCGACACAAAGGAAAAGACCCCTTTCAATTATACAAGGAAACAATACAGAACCTATTTGAAAGGTAAATCTTGCCTAAAGATTATTCACGCCTAAAACTTTCCCCACCCGCATTTACAGTTTCGAGTTCTGCCTACAGCGTCAAGAAGTTAAAACTTCTTCAGTGTACTCCTGAGCCGTATGAAGCACCAAGTCTTAGCCAGGGTCTTGTACTTCCTCCAGCCGCCAAAGTATCTTCCTATCACTTTTTTGTAGGAAGGCCTTTGCTGAACCAAACTCCAGTATTCGGCCATGTTTGGCCTGCTGTTTATATACTCGTCTTCCAAATTTAAGAGCGCCAAACGAGCTAGCACGGGTATGAACATCACGTCTGCCATGCTGAACTCTCCCCCTGCAATATAAGCCGTCTCGCTCAACTTGTCCTCGATTTCATCGAGAAGTCTGATTAGATGTTCCTTGCTCCGCCTTACAACATCTGGGTTTCTCTGCTTCTCTTCGGTGTCATAAGCCTCTTTTAGCTTGCGATGGTAGGAACTTGCCAGGTCAGGCGACTCGGCCATCCGAGCAATCAAGACTCTCCTCAAAAACTTGGACACTGCTTGCCGATACTTCTCGGGGACGTGGGATAATGTGAAAAACTTTGGATTCCACTCCTGTATTTTATGCATCCACTGAATGACTTCATCACTGCTGAAGGCGATGTTATCACTACCAACAGAGACAAATGCAATTCTCTCTATATACCTGTAAATTTCTAAAGCGTTATAAACTTCCACAAGCTTCTACCAAATATTTTAAAGGAAACTTCAAAACAAAACTGTCGATGAGAATGGCTCCATTCTCACTCCTTGAAAGAATGATAACAATAGTAAGTTTTTGGAGTGGTTTTTGCTTTAACTTTAGCTGTTACACTCTGAGTCTCACTTTATTTTAGTATCCAACACATCAATCTTCACAGAATAAAATTCTTGACATTAAGAGTCATTCAAAATTCTTTCAATTTTCAGAAATCAAAGTGGTATTTTGTTTTGTGGAAAAGCAAAAACATGGCGAAAAGTGCTTATTTAAAACACCTGAGAAAACGAAAACACCAGCTATTCCAGGATCCACAGTGAAACCTACAGCTATTAATTGCCAAAATTGCCGAGAAATAACCGTGGTTCTTTTCCTGATCAGTATGGCATTTAGAATGCTTCCAGCAGAAGATTAAATTTTACAGATGTCACTCAAGTAAAGATGTACTAGGAGCCAAAGACATACATGAGAACTTGGCCAAAAGAAGAGAGTGAAGACAGACAGACAGACAGACAAAAAGAAAGAAACAAAGAAAGAAAACTCCGAGTTACTAGATCTGCAAAGAATATGGTACACGATAGAGCACAATAACATCCTGTCGACAGATACATTCATTAACCCAGAAATCCAGATATACTTTTATTTGGTATACTTAGCTAGAGAAGCTTCCAAGCTCCACATGGGATATCTTTCATTATCACATGCCAAAACAGTTGAAAATCGCATCAAACAAACACTCGGTCATTACCATTCGAGAAAAAGAACAAGTATGTAGTAAGTATAGGATGAGACTTACTGAATGATTTCAATAGTATCAAAGATGACATGCGAACCATTCTGGAAAACAGGGAGTTTTGCAGTCGGGTTCATTCTGAAGAAGGAAGGCCTCAAATTTTTGCCTGTTATCGGATTCACATGGAAGGATGTGTAATCAATGCCTTTCTCTTCCAAAGCCAGCCTTACCTTTTGGCTGTCCAATGAATATGGGTGATGATACAGCTGCATGATTCCAATAGCATTCGCCTTCCCTTTTATTGACTTCAATTATGAAGCACAAGCTTCACAAAATCAAGAGGTCTGCTGCAAGTCAAATTGAAGCAATTACATAACCAAAGAGGAGGTTCAATTAGCAGTTTGCACAATTCAAAGGTACAACTTTTCAACTAATCCAAACAAGCATCTCCGATTAGAGATCACAAGTTTGACAACCATCCCACCCTCTCAGATGAGACTGTCATCCCACCCTCTCAGATGAGACTCTAAAAGGTTTTGCTAATCTAAAAGGTTTGCTCTATACTGTGATAGAACAGAGTCAAAAACAAAAGAGAAACCAGAGGCTTCCCAAAATCTTCCTGGCGTCCACAACGAATGAACACACAAGCATTGAAGAGCATTTATTGACATGCCTAATTTGAGGAAAAGAAGAATCCCCAGCATCTCCTAGTCTGTCACCATCAGCAATTAACTCCCAAGGTAAACAAACGAGATAGCAGTTCAGACAAAAGTCAACAGTTAAACCCACTCAACAATCCTACTTTCAGCAGCCGATCTTTAAAATAGTCAGGTTCGGCCTCACTTAATGTCCAAAGAACAGCTAAACTGAGAACATCTTAAATCAAAGCTCCAAAACCAAAAGGTACGTTTTGCAGCTCGGATTCACAGATTTAAACAGTAAGATTAGAATAGAGAAAGTATTCCCAATTTACGTAAATACACAGAATAAACGTGAGTTCATTCTAATTTGGCCATCATTTCAACAAGGAATTTCAATGAAGAACTTCATAAGGCGATCAAGAACTGTCCAAACCACATGGTAAAAGAGCTTCCACTGACCGGATGATATGCAGAATCGATACTGCCCCGCCCCCGCGGTCCAATACTCCAGCCCCAACTCAAGGCACGCTAAAGTCAACACGAGCAAGCACAAACGAGTTCCATAACCAGAGCTCACAGCAACCAAATTGACTTGGAAATCAAACGAAAAGGAAACAGCACACAGCGTGGTTAAGGAACCAAACGAAGAAGGACGGCAAGCGTAAAGCACGATCGAGAAAGATGGGGTTCAGATGGAACCTTACCCAGAAAAAGTCGAAACCTCTAGAGACAACTTCAACTGCAAAGGTCAGATTTTTCCTGGGATTTGTGTTGGGGGTGGCACGGAGAGAGAGAGCGAGAGAGAGAATCTAATGCCAGAAACGATCGCGAAACAACTGTAAGTAACGTGCCAGATACTTTCCGAGGAAAGTGCAAGAACCGGCAGAATCTTTTCATTAGTAACAGTTACTCGCTCTTGGGATTTTGTTTGTCTCTGTGGGTCATCATTGACCCATCTATCTCGAATTAATGATTAATGCATTTTGAAAAGAGGTGTAGTTAGAGCTAAGTAAAGTATGCATCTTGTCGGGGCAATTTTCCACGATGTCCAAGAAACCGTTTAAAAAAAAGTCGAAGCGTTTCAAATTGCAACAATTTGTATTTAGTAAATTAACGGGTCTCGCAAGAACACTTTTTCAAATAATTCCGTTGAAAGCACATCTTGACAATTCTTTGTAAATTTTGAAAGCATATTCGTGCCACGATACTTTGTGTATTGATCATGCGGCAAAATGTTTGTTGTTTTCTAGCAAGAACGATCCCTCGAGGATTCGTAAATATGGTCTTCACCTCGAGTGAATACATCTAGTCGATTTCCCTCGACGGTCGACGTGTTTCGATGTAATAAGCGATCGCACCGTCAAATGACGATCATGATTGCCGAATGCAAACAATTTTAGTGCGTTCTTAGTTGACGCACTACAGTCGTTTTCAATCAATTTTCTGGCATAGCACTAATGTGCCTACTTGTACGGCAATTTTTGGCACTTTGATGGGCATTGCTAGTTGGAGCATGGTTAGGAAGGTGAGGGCTTACCAACCCCTTGCGGAGTGAAGACAAAGGGGGCTCGCAAGCCCTCACCATTGTAATGGCCAGAAGGCATCGATTGCACCAGCAGAAGGTAGTCAAACTCAAACTAACATGAAAAAGCGAGATTGATGATTGTAATTAATCTTAAAAGTACTTGGAATATCTCTGAAAAAATCATAAAAATATTTTATGTGGAGAATCGTTTAATGGATGGATGGAATGGCGTGCTCATTCCATTAATGGAATGCGTATTTTCATTTCAAATCTCCCATCCAAAAACTCACGAGTACATTACTTTTATATACATATGGAGAGAGACGGCATGTGAAAATTTGACTAACGGGTGCATCTCAACATGTGCAACATGTGAAAGTTTGACTGACAGAGGTGAACGCACGTGCGAAAGGATTCAAATCTGATTTTAATACCATATTGAAAAGTCCAACTCAAAAATTTAAGACAACCGCGCACACACATATATATATAAGGAGCATATGGACCTTATTGTCAAGCGATGCAGGATATTTCGATAGACAAAATTTTTATAAGTCCACATGAATCTATTTTCGAATGTGCTCGAAGGCCCCTTCCCCTTTAGATGGTATAGAAGATATTTTATACATGGAGTGCACCGTTAACATTGCAGAGAAGCAAACAAAGTCGTTAGGTGCGAGGGGAGGAAAACCACTTTTGTATTTGTAGTTTGAGAAAGTTTCGAAATTTAAATATCTTGTTGTATCACCCCTGAATGACGTATAATACAACACATGCATGAGATACCTTGTCATTCACCATCGGGAAAATGATCCAAAAAGTCCTAAACCTATTAAACTTTTGTCAATTCAGTTATAAACTTTTCAATTTTGCTAATTGAATCCTAAACCTTTCACACTTTGCCAATTGAGTCTATCCGGCCAATTTTGGCCAAAATTCGCTGATGTTGACATAGGTGCTAATGTGGACAATTTTTAATAATATCTTCTTTTTTTCTTTTTTTCTTTCCTTTCTTCTTCGTTTTCCAATGGCCAACCACCAGGGGTCGCCGTCACCCACCACAGGAGAGGCCCGACCGAGTGAGGGCTCCCCTTGCCAAATTGGGCGAGGTCAACCCTCGCCTAAGCCAGGGCGGCCTGCTAGGCGATGCCCGGCGAGGCCACCCTAGCTTGGGCGAGAGGAGCCCTTGCTAGGGCTCACCCTCACCCGACCAAGCCTCACTTGTGGCAGGCGACGGTGACCCTTACCCAAGCGAGGCCAATCGGCCTGGCCATCTCTTGTGCTTGGTGGTTGAAAGAAAAAAAATCAATAAAATATTAAAATATTATTAAAATTTGTCCATATCAACGCCGACTGTCACCGACCGTGCTGTGTAGGATGGTTGGCATTCATGTCAACGAATTCTGATCAAAATTGGCCAAATTAACTCAATTGGCAAAGTGTGAAAAAGTTTAAGACTCAATTGACAAAATTGAAAAAATTAAAACTAAATTGGCAAAAGTACAATAAGTTTAGGACTTTTTGGACAATTTTTCTCTCGTCATTCACTGTCGTTCTAGCTCGTGGCTAAAGTTTCTTGCACAAAAGGCCATGGCCATGCGTAGTTATACCCCGGATTCACGAACCAATCAATTATGTGCGTTTGAGTTACGCTTGACTCTCATCGGCGTCTCTTTTAGCTCTTTTATTTTTAGCTGTGGATTAATGTATGTTATTAATCGCAATACAAGTTGCGACTCGAATCTTCAAGCATGTCCAATATCCCGGTAAAAGTGATACGAAATTTTCTTATCTTCTAATTTCCATGTCGAAATCCTCAAAGTTAGAAGGCAAAAGCTCTCCCAAAAGGACGCTAATAGATCTCGGCAACTTGTTCGCGCAAGTAGCAAACCTTGATAACTTATAGCTCAAAATGACTTGTGAATCTTTTTCACATTAATTACTACACAACTCCCTCCCGATTCACAAACACCTCGATGCAAAACCCATATTTGCAATTCTAAAATGCCTCGTCAGAAGAGATATTAAAGTCCTAATAATGCATTGGTGCAATTTACACTTTCCAAATAACAATAACTTCCGAAAAAAAGAAAGAAAAAAAGACCAACTTCACTCAATTAACGGCGCAAAGAGCAATCGCGCACGGGCGTAGCGCATTCGTGAGGACCGATATGTGTCAATTTTTATTTTTATTTTTGGGTCTATAACGTGTAATTATATATGCCTTATTAGAAGAGAAACCTTTGTTTTTTTTTTTGGCCCAGACGTTAGGAGAGAGGAGATATTAAGTCCTAATAATGCGTTCCTCCCTCGGGTTTCCATTGATGACTTGGGCCTACAATAGAAGGAAAGGGAATTTATGGGCCGTATCCATTAAATTCTTTGACGGCCCTATGGATTTTCATTGGCAAAGTAATATTTGAAAGCCCATGGATGGACGCGAACAAACGTTTTCTTTTTTCTTTTCTTTTTCGGGGCATCCAGGTTAATAGAGGGGAAAAAAAAGAGAGAACAAAGTAATTTTCGTTCTCTGCAACTTTTTATGTAAACGAAAAAAAAGAGAGAGCAAAAATAAGGGATAATTATTCAATTAGTTATAAGTTTATTATATAGATGCCAATTCAATCATGATTTTTTTAGTTTTGTCAATGTAGTCCTAATTTTTTACGTGAAATTTCAAAACAGTCCTTTCAATCAATTATCACAAGAAATCGCTGACATAGCGTCTAGTTATCGCCAGTGTCTTACGGGGCATGCTAACGTGGACAATTTGTGGATCGTCACATCAACAATTTCCAACAGCAATTGACTGGAAAAACTGCGCTGGAATTTTACACAAAAATTTAAGACCGGATTGATAAAATTAGGAAATTTAAGAACAACATTGGCATACGTCCAATAAATTCATGACTGAATTGGAAGAGACAGTACAAGGAAGTGAAAAGGGACTGTTGCAATTGCCGCTTTTAATGTAGCAAAACTCGGTTCAAAACATATCTATAATTCACGGGCAGAGGGAAAGTGATGCACCAACATTAGGTGCCCATCAATTTAATGTAACTTTAAATGTGAACCATAACTGTCCTATTAATGGTCACATCTTGCATGGTACTTTTTTTGGGGGGGG
>BCNH02000006.1:32156654-32167308 GCA_001662345.2 Metrosideros polymorpha var. glaberrima | reverse complement strand
GGCTCTTTTTATTTCAGGAATAATGACTAATTTGAAAAATATTTTCCTAAAAATAGTCGTTTGTACTGCTTACAAAAATAAATGAATGAAAAAAAAAATCATCTAATAGTATCATTTTTCATTTACCAAATATTTTAAGCGATACAAATAATTTTTTAAAAAAAAATTTTCAAATTAGTCATTTTTCTCGAAATAAACGGCGCCTTAGAGATCAAGAGCCTTAACGACTTCCATGGAGTCAATCTAATGATGCTGTTTCTGGCTCGTGAAGGAGATTATAGATCTGCTCATGGTGTTGGTAGCTCTCTTCACCAGATTATCGAAACCCTAGATTTAGGACCTTGACTTTTTCGGAAGAGAGGTCAAAGTCAGGTCCATCTTGAAGGAGTGATTGGCAGCAATGATTGATTACAGCAAGAGAAAGGAAAAATCACCCTTAAACTAACTCAGATAGAGAAATGCCTTGCGATCGAAAACAAGGCCACCAACTGACAAGTCCCGTTTCCCTTTCTGTCAGTTAATTAGATATAGGAATATTGTGCTTTTTTATTTATTAATTTGTTGTGTTAAGTGGAAAAAAGAAGAGAGAATTAGGCGGGAAACAGGGATTTCAGTTTGCCATTGCAGCTACGGCATTGTTGTCCTTTTGGTTAACGTGTCGTTTTTGGTCTCCCCCGAGCACCGTTTTTAACGCCCGGTGTTGGTCCTGGGTTCGGACACCAATAAATTATCATTTGCTCTTGCCGGCTGGTGACATTTGCTTCTCAGCTGAACAATTGATTTGTACACCGTCCCTCCCTTTTAGCCATACTAAGTTGGTTGACAAAATCAGTACGATGAGCGATGAGGACGTGACGAAGACGGTCGCGGTATCAAGAACCACGAAATTTTCCTTGTTCGATTACTTAATAAATGCCTTAAGGACACTCTGCAATGTGTTTTCATTTGGTTAGAGATTGCCTCAAGACGTTTGCTACATAATCATGTAAAAGTGTACAAATTTCCTATGTTGCGATTGTCTCGTGTAATGCATAACTAATGCTTTGAAAATCACGTTCTCTCTTGTTTAGGATGCTTAAACTCGTTAATATGCAGAAAAAACCAGGTACCTCCAACTATATAGGCACAATTGGTACATTATATCCCTGGCTTCCAAAAGTTATTACTATTATCTTTGGATGTAACTTTTGAAAATTCAAGATGTAGAGTGGAGTATCTATGTCTACCCCAAGAGATCATAACGCTTGGTTCTCGTTTGGTTAACAATAACGAGACAATGAAAATATGTAAAATACAAGGGATTGGAAGGGTAATTCGCTTTCAAGTTACCGAACTTGCTAACAATTGGGAATTAGAATGTGATATTTTTGTAGTAAGATATTATCATGAATATTTCATTTGAGTATAGGAAAATTAACTAATTTCTAAAATATACTTATCATATCAAGACTCATTCGTGTAAGTAGTTGTCAAATTAAAAGATTAATAATTGGCGATACTTATGTGGTTACCATTTCTTTTTTCTTTTTGCTTTTTTCTTTTTTCTTTTTTCTTTTTTCTTTTTTCTTTTTTCTTTTTTCTTTTTTCTTTTTTCTTTTTTCACACAATCTCATCACCACCTCTCCCTGTATTAATGGATTATAGGAATAGATTAAGTTTCGTTCCAAAATTTGATATCCATTTCATTTCACGTGAACAAGAGTGGGATAGAAAAGGAATAAAAATCCCATCATTATTTCGTTATTTTTATTTCCAGCAAGCGAATAGGGCCTTAATTCTTAGCAATACTCATCTCCTTTTTTCGGATATATAGTAACTAACAAGTATAAAAATTAGTCCCGGAGAAAATATTTGAAAACCGACAAAAAAAGAACTCGATTTTCTTGAGATATCTTTTATTCTAAGTGGAGGAAGCTTTTACCGTTCTTGAATAATAACTTTATTAATTCGCCGATCAGATAGGAATAAAATCTCATTCGTCAATCATAATCTTTTTATTTGGATTGCAACATTACATATAATAGTTAGGACAAAATGCGCAGGAGGACGATGAATTAGGATCGGATAAATCGATTTCTCGGATTCTCTTTGAAGCGGACAAGAAAGCCACCTTCCTCCCTCCCCCAACTCCCCCAACTGTCCTGTTCCTTTCACCGGCGGTAACTGTCCAATGTCCATGACGACGCCGATGTCTCATCGCTTCATCTGACAACAAAAAGTTAAGAGAGAACCACGGAAGGGAAGGCTTGAATCTCGAGTCCTGAGAGGAGATGGGGGTGTCCCTGTCCTCTTCTCTGCTTTTTAAAGCACATGCATGGTGGGTGGACTCTCCCATCATGCCGTGACCACCGCCGCTTTATGAGCACGCATCATAGTTCAGTTCGGTTGGGCCGATCAGCCGACCGATCGGATCCAGCCGGATCGAGTCCTCTCCTGTGGCAGGATGGGTCGCATTCTTTTGCTATTGACTCTGGTGGGAGTTCCGGTTTTGAGACGAGAGAATAATTAAGTTTCGGTACATGCGATTCGTTAAATCTTATGAATTTCGTGTAAGATTTAACGGATCGTACGCATCAAGTCTATTGCACCTGAGTGCATTCCATGATTTATCCATAGATCTTTAATCTTAGCATTAAGATTTCTGTGTTTGTCGTTTTTTCCATTTTTCTTGGAGGAGGACCGCTACCGTCTGGCCAAAGCCTCCTCGCTGGCCCCACATGCAAAGGCATAAGATGCAATGTAGTTTCTATATAAGAAATTCATTTTGATTGAAAATGATTTTTCGTTGACTAACCAACCATTTTCAATTAACCAAACACATGAAAGTTCAAAAAACTAATTCGCGAAAGGCTCTTTCAATGAAAAAAACACATCCTTAATCAAATTCTGGACGAAAAGATGATGTGGCAGTTATTGAATACGAATCTCGATTGGTGTAAAGTATTTTTCTTTTTATTCTTATTTTTTGCAATAGATGCACTTTAACTGGACGAGGAGTTTGTTTTAGCAAAATACCGACGTGACAAACACAAATCTTGATTGGTTATTGAAATAAAGACCTTTTGGACCTGATTGTACTAGTTATTTTGGAGTCTTGACATCACGAGTACTCGAACTTTTGTATGTTTTGTGACCAAGCATCTATACTTTTTAGGTTATACCATAAAAATTTTTAAATTGATATACATGTGATAAATTTATTCTAAATTATTTTTTTAATCATGAAAAACTTTAAACTGGTACACATGTGATAAATTTACCTCAAACTAATTTTTTGATCACGAAAAACCCCAAACTGATATATCTGTGATAAACTTACCCTAAACTAGTACACCTGTAATAAATTTATCCTCCATTAATTTTTGTAAAAATTGGATTAATATCACGAAAAATCACAAACTGACACACTTGAGACAAACAAATAGTAAAACTCTAAACTGATACATTCCATCAACTATCACATGTCGTACCAATTTGGATTTTTCATGGTCAAAAAATTAATTTTTGATAAATTTATCATATAGGTACAAGTTTAGGGTTTTTCTTGGTATTAACCCTTTAAAATTTGAGTCAATGTGAGGCCTCAGTTAACTGAATTGTTAGGCCAAGTGGGATTAGCGGCTGTGACCCGCTTATACGACAAAAATTAAACCTGATTATCGACGCAACTTGTTTTACTCAATAAAAGTATGAATTATTATCTTTCAGAAAACCAACAAAATCATCTCATCGGCATATCTTTCCCTCGATCTAGAGGGGGACATCGGAGTCCTACTATTGTCCCCAGACTCTCCCGAAGATCATCACAATCATTTTATTTTTTGTTGTGTTTTTATTTTTATTTTTCGTGCTAGAAAGAGAAACGTGATCCTTTCGCTCGTTGATTTGATTATTCGTCGTTTTCTTGGCAATGTTCTCGTTTTGGAAGTGGATGTGGCGAGCCCCTCGGCACGTGAAAGGAGCTATACAGTTGGATCCACCGACAGCAAATCTAGTGCGAGCACGTGAATTATTAATTGAGGGATTACAGTAATAAATGACTATGGTTTATAACTAAAGAAGCGCAAAAATTGTCCAATCCGTCTTAAACTTATTTTACGGATATCAATTCAATCTTAAACTTCTTAATTTTATCAATTTAGTACTAAACTTTTACACGAAATTCTAATGTAGTCATTCCGACTAATTTTCATAAGAAATCACTGATGTGACGGTCCAGTCATCGACGGCCATCCTACGCAGCACTACTGTCACGTCAATGATTTCGGACGAAGATTGACCGGATTGACTATACTGGGATTTTGTACAAAGTTTAGGACTGAATTAATAAAATTTAAGACTGAATTAGCATTGGCATAATAGATTTAAGACTAATTAGGTAATTTTCCCTTAAAAGAGCAATAGCAGACTTAGTAAATTAGATTTAACAATTTCTTGCATTTTCCCTTAATTAAATATAGTCAGGAATCAGCTAGTACCGAGGGTACACTTCGCACTACAAACTTTAATAAGATGGTGGTAGGTCCAAATGACCCCGTTTGAGTGGAACCTCTAACGTGCAGTGCAAGGACTTTCTTTATGGAAATTTGTTGGTACTACAATGATGTGATGAGATGGGTAGCTACAATTCCCTTCACTGATTTTTTACACTATCTCCTTCGATTTCATTTCTCTTCGCTCCATACTTGTATACATCGGTTTTCAAATTAAATTTTCTTGTGGCCAAAGCACGTGACTTGCCCTATTGAGCTCTCTCTCAAGAATAATTCTTCATGTGAAAAGAGACTTTCAGATGCAGTTTAATGCATCATGAGAAGATCAAGATAAAAAGAATTATTAACGATAGACATCCAGTGTCTATATTTAAGGTGTTGGCTAAAAGTAATTGCTTCAGTTTGGATACGTTGGTGTAAGTAAATTTGATAATACACAGTAGTCAGCGACTTCTTCTTTTGATAATTGCTTAATTCGTGTGATTTTAAAAGTTGTCGTGATATAGTGAGATGAATAGAGTGTTTTAAGATGGAAACCAAAATTGCTTTCCTATAGGAAACTAGTCCCAAAATTCTCGTGAAAAGTTGAAAATTGAAAACCCTTTTCACATCAATTAATGCAAGAATTCATTACTATTTATTGATGCATAACATTTTATATATGGTTATTTTCCTTTCTGGCTGGGTAAGATTTATAAATGCGCAGCGTATCATGATTCATAAATGTTAACCATGATGCATCTTCCACTTGGAGGAAGACTTCTTTCTCGGTCAACGTGGAAAGCTGCACGGCCGTCAACTCGGTGCGCACTTGCGCGCCAACCAATGAAAGCGGGAGGGAGCTGCCAGCTGGACCGAGGAAAGTTCTCGTATCAAGAGGAGCCACGTGTTGAGCGGACAGTCACGTGACGATCAGTTTTCCGCGAGCCACCTCGGGACGAGGAGGAGATCGCAGGTTCAGGGCGGTCACTTAAGCCAGTCACGAGCGACGCCTTGGATCGCCGTCGTCCTTGTTGCCTTCTTCGCCGACCAAATGAATGTGGCACACACACACACACATATATATTTTGAAATTAGGTGTAATAACACTATGCAAGACACCAACTACCCAAAGAACTTCATAACCAGCACGTCTATAATGACTCCTTGGATAATGAGCCAATGATTTTCGTATATATTTATGACTAGATAAAGCTTACATAGTTAGGTAAATTTTAAATCCATGAAATTTCTCATGAACTACTTAAAAAGAGAGTCAAAATCCAAGTAGGTGGCCAAACATGAAGAACGGAACTTATATTGTGTGCCTCCAACTTGACATGCACATTTGTTTCTTAATCACCGAATTTATATCATGTGGTTAAAAAGTTAAACCTCGCTAGCTAGGTGAAAACGGACAAGCAAATATCGAATCCTTCCAGAGCAAATGAATAAAAAAAATGTGACGGCAAGATGTCCTCGGATCGTCAAGTGTCCCCAATTAGTCTTGATATCTTTGGCTTCCTTAGCACACCAGTCATTGTATAATTCAATTGAAACTCCTTTTCTATTGAGACAATGCTATAATCAAATGGTTGACTAAGGTTTATACGATGCTTATTCAACGCGTTCGTAACATGATGGATCCTAGGAATTGAAAGGTAGATAATGATTGAATGAGACTGGCTTTGTGGGACTTTGCAACTAGAGGTCAATGACTCAACATATTCTTTTTTGCCTCCTTATACGCGTGGGACAGCCGCGCATCCACGTCAGCAATTTCCGGTTAAATTTGATCGGAAGGTTACATTGATAAATTGTCAAAAAGTTCAAGACTAAATTGGCCAAATGAAAAAGTTAGGATTGAATTGTCCTCGTATAATAGGTTTAGGACTTTTTGGGCCAATTATTCCACCGAGAAATTGGCCATCTTTCGGTCAAAAAAAGTGCATCAAACGAAAAAGATTAAAAAAAAAAAAAGGGAAGGAAAGTTTGCAAAAAAACCACCTAAGTTTAGGTGGCATTCAAGGGAATTATTCCAATTATACATATATTATATGCAATTACTAAATGAAAATTCATTTAGTACTAGCTTGCGGATAATGATGTACAACGATTGGTTACCAGATTTTGACTAAACAATAACAAAGAGTTTCACATTCTTGGCCCATGCGTTGTCAAAAAAGATAAGAACACGAATCGAGAGTCAAATTTAGGCGCTACGACTATGACTCTATATAGCTTTTATACAGTGTAATTTCCATTACACGTGGGTTGTCCAGAAAAAAAAAGGGGGACTCATACTTATCAAGAAACCTTAAAAATCCAGAGGCTGGTGGTAAGCATGTTGAAATTTCAATGTTAGAGAGACATGGAAGAATTATCCTAAATATTTCAGTTAATGAATCATGACATACCATGTGCATATAACGTCTGCATAAATCTTACATGCGAACTATATGAAATAGTTTTCAAAATCGACTATGTTATTCTATTAAAATACGTAAGTCGGTATGATGTGAAAGAACTATATATATATATATATATATGGGATCACTATAAATCACGTAAGTAAACAATGTCGAATGTCTTAGCATCCAGCTTCATTGATTGCTAAGGCTGTATAAGGAAGCAAGAAAAGATTATCGATAGTTTCTGCAATTCTCTGTGGTTATTACGTTCTATCTGCATCGGCAAAAAAAAGAAAAAAAAAGAATCTTTCTTTCTTTCAGTTTCTTTTGTTTTCGCACAATTAATTAGAAATTAAGTTATTTTGCTTTATGAAATTTTCGACGTTGTCAAAAATATTTTGTGGAGGCAAGTCACTGTCAAGGATGATGATTTTACTTAGCTATGTTTGGATGAAGACATAAGTGGAAGATCATTTTATGCTGCTTGTCTTTGTTAGAAAATGCACATTTTTTTTTCTACGTGAAGGCGTTGGCTCTTGGGAATTTGGTTTCCGGAAGTTAAAACGTACTTTCATTTTCAAAAGTAAGGAAAAATCAGATGTGATTTTTGAAGTTTTATTGTTATTTGTTTATTGTAGAGATACAAGGCACTGGAGCACGAAATACAAATCTGATTTCAATTTTGAAGGACTAAAGAAAAGCTATAAAAACCCCTTTGATTATATCTTCCGTGACATAATCACTTTATGATTTGAGTGATATTTGAAATGATAAGATGTATGTAAGTGATAATTGGACCAAAAGTGAGGCATGCTTTCGGTATTTTTTATATTAAATAAAAATAAAAAAAAACTTGGGAGATGATGAATGTGGCACGACCTTCTCCACTTCTTTTATTCGAAAGTAAAGGTCTCCCACTAATCTTTGTAAAATCACACCTTCATCGATGATATTACTTAAATGCTAAAGTATCTCATTTATATAACCAAAAAAATAGCCTGACCATGTCCCTTAGACATGGGCCCAAGCACGCAACCATAATATCGCGCGCTAAACTAATTTAAAATGCTAATTAAAAATGGGTAAGACGAATTAATCAAAAATTAAGTGTGATGTGACTTGTGGTTGCGTCCCACCGTACCGTTGGGACTGATCCTATCACCTTACGTGACCATGTAACCAATGTAACATGCTTCCCAGGTCTTAAATTGAACAAAAGCCTTCAGTGAATTACGTATTAAAGACATGAACTTCGTAAGCGATTAGGAAGACAAATTGCAGTCGCTTTCGCAGCACTTAAAAACGAAAAAGGGGGGAAGAATTCTCCTCGAACGAGCATAGCTTCCTTAGTTTTAGGGTTAGCATGCATCAGGATGCACTAATCGGCTGAAATCGAGTCGAGCATTCGAGAGAAAAGTAAGTTGAATGTCGATGCTATAAAGACAGTGTTACGCGTCGCTAATGAGTATTTTTACAATATTGATTTACAAAGTGATTTAATTACGCCATGCTCGTTCGAGGAACCGAGAGTCCAATTTTATGGTGTTTGGAGTACATTATAATTTCAAATAAACTTAGTTTGGAGTAGAAAAAAATTGAATTATCATCTAAACCGAAGCAAAGTTGAAAAAGGAGTGATTTGGAGGGAATCCCCTTCACTTATATAAGAATTACCCGCAAAATATTATCGGGTAGTTAATTAAGGAACCCAACCCAAATGAAGTTTATCATTTTCATCAGATTTTAAACCAAACGTAAATTGTCAAACCAAGGTTTATTTGGATGGCCATTCATCTCATCTTTTGCATTTTGTTTTATTTTTTTATCGTCTATAATTTGACTTTGAACACCAAAACATATTGTAAGCATGTAATGATGGAGACATAGAAATGCGTATACACGTTTTTCATTTTAAAAAACGGAAGGGAAAGTAAAAAATGTTTATTCCTTGAGCTTGTAAGGACAATGGCCAGTAAATTGAAACTAATATTGTGTAATGATTAACTTACTTAGATGATAATCAAATAAACTCTGATGTCTATCTTTTTCTATCTATATTTTTATGGGAACACACCCAATTGCCTCAGTTATGTCCCTTATACTAAAGTCCGCATACATTTATATTTCTAATTGCAAATCAAAGAGGGGAAAAAAGGCAAAAATTGATGGAAGAAGAAAGGACAAAATGGTAACATAAAGAAATAAATCCATCACATCTATTAAGAAAGCGCACTTGGTAAAATTACTCAACACTGCAATTCATCTTATTCTTTCCTTCTACATGTGATATTTGGAACGCATCTCTAATTTTCTTTTATTTCCTAAGTTTAAACAAACGCTATTTTCGAGTATTGAGAAAAATAGCAAAATGTCCGCATGATGCTTTCTTTTCAGAATAAAAAAAAAAAACCTTTGTAAAGGAGTCAAAAAAGAGAAAACAATGTCAAGTTTTTTTTTTCCCTCGCATGCAAATAAAGACATGAATTTTATGAAGGATTTTGTTGAAAAAGTGTTTTAAGGCACTTGATAAATAACTTAATTTTAAAAAAATGGGAAAAATTCTAAATAAGAGCCCAAAGTGGATATTATTTCAATTAAAGGCTTGAAGTGGTCAAATAGTCTTAAATAAGAGCCTGACCTAAGGGTATTTTTGTCTTTTCAATTTTTTGATTAAATAAAATAAAAAATATTTTAAAAAGCACAAAAAAAGAGGAAGGGCAAGGGGCGGTAGCCCATCCCTTGCCGTTGCCGCTCCTGTCGCCGGCCCTCGTCGACTGAGGTGAGGGCTCGGCGACCCTAGCTCAGGTTTGGGTGAGGGTCGCAGCTCTCCCACGCATAGCTGGGAGGGTCGCCGACCCTCCACCTAGAGCTGGACAAGGGTCGCCGGCCCTTGCCCAGATTTGGGTGGAGGGCCATGACCCTCGCCCCGATCAACGAGGGCTGGTGACCCCCATCGGCCCTAGCCGAGCCCTCGTCAACCCTTTCTGGCCATGGGGGCGGCGATGGTAAGGGGCGGCACCTCGTGCCTTGCCCTTCCTTTTTTTTCTTTGTTATTTTATTTTATAAAAATGTAAAATGACTAAAAATCCCCAAAAATGAGGTCTTTATTTGAGATTTTTTTTCTACTTCAAGCTTTTATTTGAGAAAATGAAGGCATTTCGAGCTCTTAATTGAAATAAGATTTACTTCGAATTCCTTATTTTCTTAAATAAGGGCATTTCAGGTCCTTATTTGAAATTTTTCCCAAAAAATATTACCATCTTAAGGCACCCTCGAGTCATTCCGATTTTATTATTAGCTTACAACGAGGAATGGACTAGTACTATTTAGTAAAAAAATCATGGAAACCATGCGTGCAAATTTTTATATGTCAAGCAGGGAGAAAGCAACAGCAGCAGCAGCAGCAGCAGTTCCTTTCTACACAAGCCGCAACTACTCCACCAATCTCCTCTTGCAGGCAGTCAATCCACAACATACGAACAAATAGCAGACCCCCAGACTGCGACGCCTTTTCTCCCTCTCCCCCTCTCCCCCTCTCTCTCTAGTATGGTGGTGCGCGTGCGGTAGAGAGAGAGAGCTTGAAAAGCAAACCACCCGGCGGTTAAGCGAAAGCTCAAACCAAGCAACTCCTCTCTCTCTCTGTCTCTCTCTCTGTGGAAGCATATTATATACCCACAAGCTCTTCGACGCAGGCCCTTTCAAGGAGTAATGAGCTCGACCCTTCTTCAGCCTCAACGAGCCCGCCACGACGCCGCCGGAGTTTGAGCGCCC
>BCNH02000006.1:32117167-32156590 GCA_001662345.2 Metrosideros polymorpha var. glaberrima | reverse complement strand
CCCCCCCCCCCCCACGATGAAAATGCTGCGGAGCGGAGCCGCCGACGTGGAGCCTCCGACCCAAGTTCCCGGAGACCGGACGGTGGTGGTCGGGGTCAAGCTGGATCCGCAGAGCAAGGAGCTGCTGACGTGGGCGCTGGTCAAGGTCGCCGAGCCCGGCGATCGCGTCGTCGCGCTTCATGTCCTCGGGAACAACGGTGAGAGAGAGAGAGAGAGGAAGGCTCGGGGTTGGCGTTTCTGTGAGCTTGAGGCGTTGTTGTTTTTCGAGATTGGGCGTGATTGATAACCCTCTCGTTTGCATTGCAGAGATTGTGGACCGGGATGGGAAGTCGTCGTTGCTGTCGCTGGTCAGAGCTTTCGACTCCGTTCTTGCTGTTTATGAAGGATTCTGCAACTTGAAGCAGGTTCTTGAGCTCTCCTCCTGTTTCATTGTTTTAACTTTTAACTACCTCGAGATTTGTCCTCAGAGGAAACAGAGGACTGGACAACAAAATTCAATCAAGCTTTGATTTCCACTTACTTTGATTCCTAACCAACTGTCAAAGCTCAAGCGATTTCGCTTGTGAATTTTCACCGCTAATTCGGTCATCTTGTTGTGTGTTCATGGAGCGCGAGCATTTCCTGCTTAAGTAGAAATTTTACTTTAAAAGTTTCGTCTTTTGGTGTGTAATTTCTAGAACCAGGTCATCATTTGGGAGATCAAACTTATATCGAGCTTTTGGTTTCGATTGTGAATTTTGCAGGTCGATCTTAAGCTCAAGATCTGCAGGGGCTCATCGATTCGGAAGATTCTGGTTCGCGAGGCGAAATCATATGTCGCGACCAGGGTCATTGTTGGGACCGCGAGGAATCACCACTCAATTCGGTCATCAACCTCTGTGGCCAAATACTGTGCCAAAAAACTGCCGAAAGACTGTGGGGTTCTTGCTGTCAGTAATGGGAAAGTTGTCTTCCAGAGAGAGGGCTCCCCTGCGGCTTTCCATGTCTCACAAGGTAATTCATCAATGTCTGATATGTCAATAGCGACACTAGCGATACTAAGCATCTTAAGGTGACTGAATGGATTGTCAAATGTCTAGTCGCAGGAAAATCTGATTATCTTCGGCCAAACAGCTTGCTTAATGTATTTCATCGATCAATAAGTAAGAACTCTAAAGTTCTCAACGATAGCGATTTCACCGTATCTCCAAAGTCCACAAGTAATGCGGGTGGGCCAGAAACCTTGGAGCAGGTTTTGCTGAAAGCCTCTGCTAATGTTAAAGAGACTATTGTGAAGCAAGACTGCTCTGTTTGTGCTTCCACCACACGACAGGCTGATAATTCTTGCGACAATGCTTCTGAGGAGACTTCCAGCAATAACCACGATGAAGGAAATTCTTTGGCTATCGTACCATTGCAGACAGATGGAGCAACATCAATGCCTGCACAGCAGCCGGGTTGGCCACTGCTTCGTCATGCAATTTTAGCGGACAGGCAGACTCCTGACCATTCTTCAGGAAGGGAGATCTCCGTGGTTCAGTGGGTAATGCGATTACCTAGCAGGCATTTTCTATTTTCGTCCATTACTTCAGAGCGGAAACAAGGGAATTCAACCAAGGGTGAACAAGAAACCTCGAGTTTAGACGGAGAAAGCGGAGCACTTGTTCTCGTAGGTAATGAGGCTCAGAGTACAGATCCTCCCGATGAAAGTCCAAGAAGTTTGCCAAAAGAGTTGGAGGGTCTTCATGAAAAATACTCATCAACGTGCAGATTGTTTACTTACGACGAACTACTGGCAGCAACAACCTTTTTCTTGGCAGGTACGTTCTGCTACTTAACCTCATTTCCTGAGGAAGCATAGATCTACATCCGTCCTTTTTAACCTGGAAGCTCTTAGAAAGGGGTTTGTCTGTCTACTCTCTTTCAGAGAATCTGATAGGGAAAGGAGGAAGCAGTCAAGTTTACAAGGGTTGCCTTCCTGATGGAAAGGAGCTTGCCGTGAAGATTTTAAAGCAATCTGAAGATGCGCTTAAGGAATTTATTCTGGAAATAGAGATTATTACGACATTGCATCACAAGAACATTGTTTCTCTTATTGGTTTCTGCTTTGATGACAACCATCTTCTGTTGGTTTACGATTTCCTATCAAGAGGAAGTCTTGAAGACAACCTTTATGGTGCATGACTTCTTCTACAATCTTCTGTTGCACATAATTTCACCTGAAGCTATTCATCAGGTTTAGATTATTTATTCGATCTATTTGTTCATATATGGCAGGAATCAAGAAAAATCCAAATGCATTTGGTTGGAGAGAAAGATGCAGGGTGGCTCATGGAGTAGCTGAGGCCTTGGAGTACCTCCATGAAAGAAGTGCTCAACCAGTAATACATAGGGATGTCAAATCATCAAATATACTGTTATCTGAAGATTTTGAACCACAGGTGACGGATCATGGAGCTGTCACCCTGTTGCCTTCTTTTGACCTGTTTTGGATGATATGTCGATAAATTGTTCTACCTTATTTTCTCAGTTATGTGATTTCGGGCTTGCTAAATGGGCATCAACCTCCTCTACATATACGACATGCACAGATGTGGCGGGAACCTTTGGGTCGGTAGTCTCAGCATTGTAGCTATTGTTTCCCAGCAATAACCGTTTATTTCAGTCAGAAACTCACATTGTCATGGTTTTTGAGCTGCTGCAGTTATCTGGCTCCTGAATATTTCATGTATGGCAAAGTCAATGACAAGGTTGATGTCTATGCGTTCGGCGTGGTACTGCTTGAGCTTCTTTCTGGTAGAAAGCCCATAAGCAATGACTTTCCAAAAGGCCTAGAGAGCCTGGTTATGTGGGTATGTCTTCTGTCATTTGCTTTATGTAAATATCAACTTTGACTGTTTTACTTGGTAGATACTAAAAGAAGATAGATGCATTTCTCCAGGCAAGACCTATTCTTCATGGAGGGAAAATATCCGAACTATTAGACCCGAGCTTGGGTGAAAATTATGATCATCATCAGTTGGAGCGGGTGGTTTTAGCTGCCACGCTTTGTGTCCGACGCGCACCTCGTGCTAGGCCTCAAATGAGCCATGTGAGTTGATTCTATGTGTTTGATTTTTCTACACGGCATTCATCTTTTCCTTCTCTGTTATTCGCCTCTGGTATTATGGTCTAGTGGTGTTTCAGGTCAGCTCTTGCGCCCATAATTACCTTCAAATTTTCTCGAGTCTCTGTTTCAGGCATTAGAGATTGATAAAGAAATAACGTCTGTACATGTCTTTTTCTGCTTGGATTTCGAAATAAGAACTAAATCTTTGGAAAAGGGCCGAAAGGACGTTCATAGGTATTTATTGCCGAAAATCAAGGTGGTTATTGCAGTCGCTATTGGGACAGCACACCATGTGTCGAAGTTATTGAAGCGATTGCGAAATTTTGCGCTACATGTTATAGCTTCTCCTTATAATGGATCCTAACTTTTCGGTTTCGTTTCGGGTAAGTACAGGTGGTGAAGCTCCTCCACGGCGACGTCGATATAGTGAAGTGGGCACGGCTACAAGTCTCTTGTGACCAGTCTGATGTGGTGGATGATGAAGCTTGTGCTCACCCTAACATCCAGTCCCACCTGAACCTTGCGCTGCATGACGTTGAGGACGATTCGTCGTCCATCGAATCCAACATCTCGCTGGAGGACTATCTGAAAGGCCGATGGAGCCGTTCATCGAGCTTCGACTAATCAATGATTCCACACAGAACGCGAGCACATGCTCCGCGTTTCTTCCTTCTCTCTTTTGTATATGCTTTCGGATCATATTCCCATTGGTTTTTCAGTTGTTCTTCTTTGGGGGTTTTACTCATTAGGTGGGTGTTGGATGAGAGGTGGTTTGTGGGTTAGCCCTCCTCCGTCCCCTTTACATTAGGCATTAGTCTGTAGCACATTTCCCCTGAATCAAGGTGGGGGCAAATGATGATTTTTCCATTTCATTTTGTATGTAACTGTGTGGGAAGTGAGATAAGTTCGCTATACATCCATCTGCATCTCGCTGGAAAGGCCAATAAGATCAGTTTTTGACGCGACCCGCATCTCCATGATGTTTCCGGCGATCTCGTTCCGACGAGCGCCTGGTACTGTTACGGTCCGCTGCTGAATTCAAATTGATTGGTCCTGGTGAACGATGGTGAACTGCGAACGGTCAAATTCTGGCGGCATGGAATTGGTGATAAACTTTTCTACCGTGTGGAATGTTCTCATTCAGAGCCATGGAATTGACTCCTGGCCTAACTTTTGAAGCTCTCCCCGTCAACATCCCTCGCTCGGGTCCCTCACTTTCTGTGCAGATCCCGTCGCTTTCGAGGTACTCGAGTGCCCACTTTTGAACCCCACGAAAGGCTACAGAACAGCCACTTCCGGTTCCTTTTTCTTTATTGCTTTGGTCAGAGTCCTTGCCTTGGACAGATTCAACAACTCTGCTGCCCACCGACACTCGGGAGGATTTTCTACTCTTCTTCTTTTTAGGGTGAAATTATTGCTGCGATGCCATGAATCTGGGTCGCAACTGTAGCTACGCACTTTCCTATTTTTGCATATGAACTTCCATTTCCTGTCGAAGCACAAGCTCACAGGAGATGGGTCGATTGATTTGGGGGGAGATCAACAGTGATCAAAGGTAGGTTTTTTTTTACTTTTCTTTGGTCAATCGTGGTGGCTTTTAGACATGATGCAGATGAACTCATAGGGAAACTGCACGTTTATGTCACGAGAGAATTCGATCTTACTCGGTCACCGAATCTCCGTCGTGTCTATTGTACCTATGCCGTTACCTCAGCCTTGCTTCAAATGTCGTCACCGTTGCCTCGATCGCCGGTGGTTGTCGTAGTTGCCCATTGTCAAACTCCATATCTAACCGTTCATATTATTTTACGTTCTTGAAATATTGCTTGTACTTATATAATTATTCAATAAACATTATAAATTTATGTTTCGCGTTTCTTTTAACTAGAGAATAAATTTACATGGTGATTTTAAATAAAACTCTACGTAAACTATAGCAGAAAATTTAATTGATGCGAATATTTATCTGCTTATAATTTTTTTTTGCATCTCATTATATATCTCTTTTAAAAATTCATTTCGACATGAAAACGTATATGTTAGATGAATGTGAATAATATAAAGGTTATCTTACCTTTTGATTAGGATTTCATGAAAAGTTTTGATCATTTTCCTATATTATACTCTTTAATTAATGTGTTTATTATACTCTTACCATTCACAAACTAAAGTTTCTATTCCAACATATGTTGTAAGGAAATAATTTTGATTAAGATGGAATGAGGAGTATGAATTGCATTTTGTTGGAGTCGTCTTCGTAGAATCATAGGTTGATTTTTCCTTCTCAATTGAGAAATGAGAAAGTATTATATCATTTTATTCAAGAAGGAATCTGAATAGAATACGATGGCGTGGCTTCATGGGTTACCATTTCATTTCACATTGGGAAGTATACAATTGATGATAAAGTAAAAGATGTTTGATGAAATGGGAAGCCTGCCGCATGAGAACTTTAGCTTTAATTGTAACTTCATTCTCCTTCTTTTCAATTGTGCGTTATCACTCTTTTTACCTTTAGCACAGAAAGCAAGTCACATTATATCTATCTTTTAATATTTCGATATCTCGCTTTACTAAAGTTCAACCACTTATGATGTTTTCATCATGAATTTTGTGATAGATTTGCTCATTTAATATATTACCAAACGCAATGTAATAACATGATTAATTGCCGGATGATTTTGCACTTGAGCACTAGCGATACGAGAGGTTTCGTGAATGATAGTTTAATGATAAAAGACGATATTTTTAAAATTAATTGATTTTCTATATGGATAGACATTAAGATTATTAAGATCGATTGATAATTTAATTAGGATTGATTGACTTATGTACACTTTCTTTTAATCAAAATAATAAAAAATATTAGATTGATTGCTATTCTTTAGAAAAAAAAAATGGTTTTATCTTTTTTTATTATAGAGATAAGCGCTTTAGAAATCCTAAAACTTGTTAAGAAAAGGTGAATGAGTTCTAAAACTTTCAAAAAGTGCAATCAAGTCCTAAAATTTATTACGAAAGTGCAATTAAGTTCTAAAACTTTTAAAAAGTGCAATCAAAGGAATGTCTTGATTGAATCAATTTGACAAATCTTATGACTTGATTGCACTTTAGAAAGTTTAAGGACTCGATTGTACTTTCTTGACAAATTTTAAAATTTAATTGCACTTTTTGAGATTTCAAGACTAAATCGCATGTTCATGACAAGTTTTAGAATTTCTAATGCCCTTCTCCCTTTATTATAATAAGATCATAAGAAAATTTCTATTGAGCTCTGAAGTGCACTCTTTGTTTAAAGAATGGCTTGACTAAGGGCATTTTCTTCTTTTACATTTTCTAATTTTTTCTCCCTTCCTTTTCGTCGGTGGCTAGTCTCAAGCAATAACCAACCACTAGCGAGGGCAGGGCGAGGACCATCCTTGCTGGCCACAGGAGAGGCCGTCCCTTGCCTCGAAGGCCACAGGCGAGGGCGGCTTTGCATGGACAGGGCGAGGATCGCCGGGCCCTCGTCGGCCACTAGCAAAAGGTAGGAAAAAAGAAAAAAAGAGAAAAGAAATAAAAAGAAATAAAAAATGAAAAATGCTCTTGGTTAAGGCCATGTTTTGAAATAATGAATGCACTTCATTCCCTTATTTGATACAAGATTCATTTCAGGCCTTTATTTAAAAAAGAAGAAGATAATGACACAAATGGCCCATGAACTTTGGTCTAATGTGTAATTTGGTCATTGAACTTTCAATTTGACACAAATGATCCATAAACTTTAGTTCAATGTTCACAAATGGTCCATAAACTTTTAATTTGACACAAATGATTCTTGAACATTTGGTATATATTTAAAATAGCCCATGGACTATATGAAAATATTCAATGTTGTCTCTAAACTTAAATTAATAGAAGGACCATATTAAACATTTTAATATAGTCCATGGACTAATTTGAATATATATTAAAAGTTCAAGAACCATTTACATCAAATTGAAAGTTTAAAAACCACATTGACCATTGAGGTAAAGTTCATGAACCATTTGTGTTAAATTAAAAATTTATAGATCAAATTGCACGTTGAGTTAAAGTTCAAGAACCATTTATGTTATTTTTTCTTAAAAAAATGATGGGCCTTCTAGCTTTTATTTGGAATTTTTCCGAAGTTCATTGGACTTTCTTATTAGGCAATTAATGTTGATTGGCTCTCGATCCACGACCTAAAACATCATCGTCCACAAAACATACACAGAGGATCGATGAATTCTCGTCCACCCATGGAGGCTCCTACCTACGCCGACCACCACCGCCACCACCGCCGCCGCGAGCCACCGAGGTACGCTCCTCCGCCTGCTCCTCCTCCTCCTTCTCACCGTCCTCACTTCCATGAAGACCCCAACGTTTATATCCCCCACCACCGCCACCATCACCATCACCATCACCACCACGATCAACACAAGAACCACCAACTGCTGCTCCCACCACAACCGCCGCCACCGCCTCTGCCGCAGCCACATCCGCCGCCCTCGCAGTCCTATCCTCCTCTTCCTCCACCCCTACCTCCCCCGTCGCTGCAATCGACGTTCACCCTGCGGAGCTTCAATCCGATCGACGACGATCGCCATCGCCGATCGGTTTGTCACCACAACAGCAATCGCCTCAGCGATGTCCGCCACCCGGGATTGGTGCTTGTGGCTGATAATCACGTTTCGAGTCCGTATGTGCAAGTTGATTTGGATCGGGACTCTCATTACCGCGTTAAGCGCGATGCGGATGCGATTTCTAGATTTAGGGACGATGGCGTGGATGGGTTTGAATCCCGTCGGCCAGATGATTTCTCGCGGATACGGTCTGTCATTTATGATGGCTCTTTCAGGAGCTCTGTATCAAGTTCTTCTAACATTCATGGACTGATTGGGGATGGTAAACTGTTTGGTAATGAAAGGGCGGATCTATTGAGTGAAAAACACAGGAGATATAGTCTTAGGCAGGTTCCATCTGTAGGTTTGCATGACTTAGTTTTTGAGACTAGGGATCATGAGATTAATGATGTCGATAGTATGCCATTTGTTTCTGGAGAATCACAGGTTCGTGAGTCTGATTTGGGAAGATATAGCAGCAGTACTAGAAGAAGCAGGGTAGGTTTTCATGAATGTAATGTCACGCCAAAGAAACAGGTGCAGAAAAAGAGTGCTTTTCTGAGGCTTCAATTGCCGAGAGCCGATCGAAGGAATGGGGACGATGAGAGGTTGCACAGTTTTAATCATCGTGATGAGAACGGTTCTGGTTCCTTTAGAGGTAAAGGGCCGCTTGTGTTTCCTGATCATGGGAAAGAAAAGAGAGAAGGAAGATCAGTGGAGCTTGACGTTTCTTTCAAATCCAATTCCTTGGTAGCCAAAGCAGTTGTTGCGCCTACAAGTTCATTGACTTTTCCTGACAAAGATTTGACTCCAAGGACTAAAAGGTTGAAGAGTATTGATGCATCGAATGGGGTTTTTACCAGTTCACTCATTAACAAACCTGACAAGAGCATGGTAAATCCGACCAGACCTCCGGAGATAGCCAATTGTACTTTAAAGGATTCAAAACCATCAGAAGAGAGAGTTGTTGCAGCATTTGATACAGGGAGTAACATTAACAATCGACCCTTTTCCAAGGGGACCTCTAGCTCAGTTGGTAAGGGTAAGGCGTATAATTTTTACTGCACTCCAGTTCTAGATCAAGATAGTCTTGCCCTTCAATCTGGAGTTACGGCAGTTTCTGATGGAAAAGTTAATGAGACACATTCTGAGATGAATATAGATTCAGATAAAGTTGGTAATAGTATGACTGATGGCAAGGGAATTTCTTCTGAGACTGGTATAGCTTCTGGATCTGATAGTGGTAACATTCAAGGCATAGAAAGAGATAACATTCTTGCCAATAAGTCACCTACAGTAAAGATTGAAAAGAAGAAAAAAGTCACCAAGAAAGCAGTTAAGAGAGTCAGAGTAGTGAAAAAAATTAAACCTCATTCAGAGATGATGACTTCGAAGCATCTGCATGGAAATGATGATCATAAAAGAACAGATAGTTCTGGTGTGACAGGGTTTGACAAGGGTGCAAATCCTTCAAAAGAAGATACTACTTGTATTGCAATGCAAATGTTTCATGATGTAGGAGCAAATGATGTTTCCGATGAAGTGTCTGATCTGCTCCAGACAAATGATGTGAAAGGAACATTGCAAGGTGTTCCATTGCAGGAATGTGGCAGTGACCCTGATATTTTGGAAACATCTCTACCTCAAGATATTGGAGAGAATTGTGGCACATCTTGTCCTATCCATTCTGCTGTGATTGAAGAAATAAAGGCATGTCATACCGATTCTGACAGTTCTTTGGGGTGCCTGCATACCAATTCTACTTCCTTTGAGAATCTTCATGCACCGCCATCTAAAAATACTTTGGAGACTGGTGTAGAGAAGTTCTGTCCGATGCAAGAGAATGATGCGACCAGACTATCTTATATGCTAGGCAATGACATTCCTAGTTTGTCAACTTTAGAGGACATGAACATTCATGGGGTTTCTACAGGTAATACTGTCCCTTCTGGGAGGGAAATTACTGTCTCAAGTTCTGATAAATTCCTAGTTAGATCTCAAGATCCAAGTGCTGTTTCAGGTCTGAGAGTTCTTGATGCTTCTGACAGTAACTCATATCATAATCAAGTTAGTGCATCAGATTTGCGAGTAGCTGGAGGCGATTCTTCAAAATTTGCAGGAAGCAGCACTGGCTGCAATCCTGACACTTCTGCTAATTTAGATGAAAACATGACCTTCAAGGATAGCCCCATTTTTCATGATTTGAGGCAATCATCTTCAGTAGATCTCCCTGCATCACTTGAGATTCATGACAGCGTAGGGAGTTTATCAATAGCTGCATCTCCCATTGAGGTTTTAAAAGAACGTACCACAAATGTAATAGACAGTAGACAGGATGGGGTCTCTCAACTAGATTTGCTGAGTTCAAACACAGCAGAAACCTACAGGGAGACTGTAAATATTTCATGCTGTAGCCCTTCAGATGCTTTCGACACCTGCATAAATCTGCCTGTCAAGGATTTTGGACTCCAAATAGCTACAGCCTCTTGTGTTGGATGTCTGGACTCTGGCTTACCCTCTGTTTCACCTAGGCATGATGTTTCACGTGGAAATGAACTGATAGATGAACTTTCTGATGCAAAGGATTTAAGTAAGAAGGGGATTGATGCTGATAAATACGGAAATCCATTTACTTATAAAAAGAGAGGAACTACTTCTTCTCATCCTGGTTTCTCGGATTTGGGGACACACCAGAGCAATGTTGCGGGTCTGCTGGCTGATAGCCATGCATCTTGTTCAGAGATGCAATTAAGTGCTTGCGACAGTTTCAAAAAACCTGATGCAGAGGTTGCAACACCTCCTATGAATACTCTGCATGATTCTAATTCATCACCAAGCTGGAAAGCAAAAAATGTTTCAGTTTTTGATTCTGGATTGCTTGGTGTCAGGGCATCAAGCATCCGAAATGAACTTTCACTCCGTCAACCGATAATGGAGGAAAACCATAAAGATAACTTTCCAGTTAAAACCACTAGTGATCATCCTGATGGGGTTCTCGATATAGAAAAGAATAGGGCAAAGAAAGTGGATTCACATTCTGTAGAAGCACAAGTAATGGGGGTTGGTGAGATGGCTGACTGCAGATCTTCAGGAGCCCATGTTTTGACTCGGGAATCAGGATCACCCAGTGCAGTCAGGAAAACTGATATTGACATTCATGAAGTGGAAGAATCACCCTCTGTGTCAACATATGTGCCATCATCTGCTGATGGTGATGGAATCTACAATTCTAACTCCAATGATGAAGGGGTAGATTCTGTGCTTCATCCAATATCTGATATGAGTTCTCCAGAAAATATATCTAATTATTTAATAATGCAGATTCCCAGGTGGAAATCATCTATTGACGAAATTCCTCCTGGAAGGTTAGGTGGTAAGGATGCTCAAGAAAAAGAGAACCTCATGGTTGGTGGAGGTTCAAAGATATCTGTCCTTAGTTTGTCTTCGGATAGTACCAAAGTTGATCGGATATCAGATCATGGAATGGAAACTGATTGCACTAGCGCTGAGAAGGATGTAATTTTGTCATCAGAAGGTTTGAAAAACACTGAATACAGTCTGAAGAATGCAGAACCATATGGTATGTGGAATCAACCAAATCGTGTTATGCAGAGATCATTCCCAGGTCGTTCGTCCTTTGCTTCCAAGACTTCAAAGATGATTTCTTCTGCTAATGGTACCACAAAATCAAATACATGGCATCGACCTAGCAATTCATCAGTTTCTCTCTCAGGAAAGAAGCCGGTTTCTAGCATTCTAGCTGTCAAAAGGCCGTTTACGGTAGATACTGGGGAACTTTATATCCGAAAAGGTAACAGTCTGGTCAGAAAACCAGGTGTAAATACTTGCCAATCCCAGATCCGTCATGTTACAAGCTCAGCTGCACACAGAATAAATTCATCAGGTGAAGATGACTTAAAGAGGAGCATAGGAACTGGACAAATTGATAATCTTAATCACAATGTAGATCTGTTAGGAACGGGAGGAATGAGTGCTCCTCCTGAGAAGCCAAAGACATCCCTGTTACCAAGTGGTCATGATCTGCCCAATCACACTGCCATGTCTTCAGAAGACTGCACACTTATAAACTCAGTTGGACCTTCACTCGATGAATGCTTTGGTATTAGATTAGATTCTGTGGATTGTACATCAAGCAGTGATCAGCTAAACACCAGCGAGGATGCATTAAAGATTTCTGAAACTCGTGAAGACCAACCTTGCTCGGCAAATAAGTTGGAACGTACGAAAGAACTGCCCAATGAAAGTTTGACAGCATCTGGTTTGAAGAGGATAACATATGTGAAGCGCAAATCAAATCAGTTGGTTGCAACAACAAAATCATGTGATCTGCCCACCCAGATTGTTCACAAGACCCAAGTCTTATCCTCCGATGGCTACTTCAAACGGAATAAAAATCAGCTTATAAGGACTTCAATCGGCACTATAATGAAGCAGATGTCTACCCTGCCTGAGCACAGTCGAAATTCAGAGGATCAGGGGGCTTTGGCAGTTTCATGTGGAAGAATCCTTAACAGGGGACTATCTTCTAAAGGTGTGTTCAGTGTGTTCTTATTTCAGTGTGCCTTGTTCATAGTATTGATGCTTCCCCAAATGTGCCACTTTTGATCTGCTTTAGACCCTCGTTTTTTTTCCCTTCAAAGGCTTATCTATGGTAAAGTGCTGGCATTTAGAGGCTTAATTCATTTCCGTAAGTGGGGCTTATTCTCTTTTTGGAAATGTTAGGATATTCTACGACGATTCTTATCCTTTGATTAAGGCGTTTAGGCATGAGACTTACTAAATCCTATTAACAAGCTCTTGAGTTCACCTATCTGAAATGATGCATTGGCTGAAAGATTGGAGCATTCATAGATAAACTCCTTTGTTCTTAATGGACTTGGCTATTAGGGCACACTTTCATAATATTACTGCACCTACAGTTTTACTATCTTAATTGTGCATTATGCTTGTGAAATTTCTTCAGTATCATTTGAAAGAATTGCTGGATGATGTTGTGTCACAGTCGTGGCCACATTTTCACTTATTACATGTCTTTTGGCTATTGTTTGTGTGGAAGATCTAATATTGCACTTACATGCGCTATGGATGCATGCTTATGTTGCATTTTGTTTTTCTTCAACACTTTTTTTTTTAGCTTTCTCTTACTTTCATTTACCCCGTTTCTTAATTTTTTGTTTACATTTAATTTATGGAGCGGTTCTTTGAAATTAAATTAGATTAATTGTCTTGTATTATTTCGGATAATTGTTAGATATTTTCATCTAGTTATTATTTTGGCTTGGCTGATATTTATCAGGAATATTCGGCCTTAGCTATTAAAATTACCACAGAAGGTGCTAGCTGTTTGAGCTACTATTGCAAAATTTGTAGTGTTCTTCAAGCTAGAATCTACACATACATACATTTATATGGAGACGTAAATATAAAGTGCAGTTATATTTAAGTCATTTGAACCTTCACAATTTTCTCTAGTGTGGACTCTGTGGGGTTCAAAGCTGTCGAAAAGTTACAGAGATCCACTGCATCATCAAAAATGTTACCAAAAGGTCCTTCCTCATCTGTTCCCTTGGAAAAGAGCAACATACTGGCGTAGATATATGCAGACGACTCGCAATCTGGACGATAAATCTTCATCTGCAATCAGGTTCACTGGCATTCAATCTTGTGTTATATTGCTTTAGCTCCAGTTTAATCATAAATATATTTACAACTGCACTTGTTAATTGTTCTTTCAGTAGAAGATTAATGCTGTTGAGGAAGAGGGATACTGTCTATGTTAGGTCAGCCCATGGGTTATCACTTAGAAAATCTAAGGTGCTAAGTGTTGGTGGGGCAAGTTTAAAGTGGTCGAAGTCCATTGAAAGGCAATCAAAGAAAGCTAATGAGGTCAGTTATGTTCCTTCCATATTGCAGTTTGGTCAATTTCCTATAATGTTGTGAGGTTACAACACAAATTCTGTTCTCTTACCACAGGATGCAACACGAGCTGTTGTTGCGGCTGAGAGAGAGAAAAAGGAACAGAACGGTAGTTTACCGGTGTCCTCCAAAACAAAAAGCAAATTTCGTTTGTCACGTAAGTCAGATTATAAGATGAAATTGATTAGCCAAATCTGTAATTGTCATGAGAAGATGATTCCCTGGTTCCAGATACAATTATGGATGTTAGTTGGCTGAAATTTCCTTATTCTGGTCTGATGTAGAATAGATGATATTGCAGGAGCAGGAGAGCGTGTATTTAGGATTGGTTCTGTTCGGTACAAAATGGATACTTCAAGGAGGACACTACAGAGAATTTCAGGTTCCCATTTTTTGCTTTATTTCTATAATGATCTGTTCTCGGTACCTGTTGAACATGTTTCATTTTCTGAGTTGGAAATGTAACGATAAGTTCTTTGTTCTTTTGGGTAAGTAAGGTGAGAACCTTTCTGAATGAATAGACACCAGTAGGGAAACCAAGCCTAAGTCCGTTTTAAAGAGAATGAATCCACTTTTATACCCATTATGGCAAATATGCTTTTGGAAAGGGGTTTGACTGAAAGTGTCTTGAATTTTGATATCTCTGGCTCATATGGTATATCTTCTGACTTTCTGGGTTTAGATTTTTTATTTATTTATTACTTAGGTGCCTGAGATTCCCAATCAATTGCTTTGTGCATTTAGAAATGCTATAGTAATGGCATCCCTCTCGATGAAAACAGTTGCTGCTAGCAGATTATGGATTTCTCCCCCGTAATATCAATACTCAAAGTTGGTCATGATGCAGTGCTTGGATGGTCAGAGACCTTAGTGTCCTTAATTTTGAATGTCTGAGTGGGTTTTGCCTTTCTATTAGGAAAAACCAAGTAAAGTTCTTCTGGCTGGACTTCATTAGGAAGGAAATTCATTGCAAGAGCATCTGTATTGGAAGTTCAAAAAGAAGTCAGGACTTCACCAATTACTTGTAGTAGCGTTAAGCATTTGAAATAACGTTAGAATTTATGTCAGTTCAGCTTATGAATTGCCTTTCTGATGTAATTGTTTTTTGGATTGTGTCTGAGAAGCTGTAGCAGTGATGTTGGACAAAGAAACCCAGCAAAAGATCTGGATTTGAGGAAATGATTAAATAAATTAACCATAGTTATATAGTGAAGCCAGCAGACTGATTTTCTTGGATTCACATCTTAGGAAGGAGAGGACTAACTTTCTTAAAGCTGATCACGACATTATTATGTAGGCTTCAGTGCTCTATGTCTTCACCTGTCTGATAAAGCAAAGCAAAGATAATTATGGCTTGAGCTTAAGTTTGAAAAGATGCAAATAAACATGAATCTCGTGGGTCCTCATCTACTTGGATGGCAGATCTTTTATCTTACTTCTATATCTGAATTTAAGACATTAAGGTACTTCTTTTGTGGCGGATAGATCATGTGAGTTTCTTCATGCCATTGACCCCTTTGTCATGCTATCGTGAAAAGATCATCAATCCCTAATGAATGGATGTAGCAGTGGCATGCTGGAAACCTATAGTCTTTACTTGATCCTGAATGTGGAGAATTATCATTTCTTTCTTGTGGGAACTGTTTATTTTTAGTATTCTTTCATGTTATGGTCGCAACCTTGCTTGAGCATTCATCAGAGATAAAGAATTCAAGCCTTTTTAGTTCATTGTTTATTTCATTAGTTCAAAGGTGGGTGCCGAGTTGAGTGACACATTAGGGGCAGCCTTATTTTGTTTTCCATTTGCCTTATTCTGTCTACTGTGAAGTAATATCATTAAAGTGGAGTTTGATATCTACCAATGCATTAATTTCTCTTCTTATTGTAGATGATGACTCAGCTTACTCTTCTGTTTCCCAAGCAAAAGATGATACTAGGATATCATATGTTCCACGGAGATTAGTGATTGGCAACGATGAGTATGTTACCCCTTCTTTTGGTTGCACAAATGCCGTAATTGCTATGTTGGTGATTTTAGTTGAAGAATTGTAATACAGTAGGTTTACTTCACTGTAGTTCCCGAGGTGTTTTTGTAGACGCTCATAATTGTTGGCAGGTATGTAAGGATTGGAAATGGGAACCAGCTTATTCGAGATCCAAAAAAACGAACTCGGCTTTTGGCAAGTGAGAAAGTGCGGTGGAGTTTGCATACTGCCAGATTGCGGTTGACTAAAAAGCGGAAATACTGTCAGTTTTTTACCAGATTCGGGAAATGCAACAAGGATGATGGAAAATGTCCCTATATTCATGATCCCTCCAAAATTGCAGTTTGCACAAAATTTATAAACGGGTCATGTTCAAATAAGGATTGCAAGTTGACTCATGAGGTTTACTACTATACCGTTCGCTCAAAATTTGGTGGTCCAACATCAAGAGTCCCATGCTTGATTTGTCACTAATTTACCCTTTTTTTATGCAGATCATTCCTGAAAGAATGCCAGATTGTTCTTATTTTCTGCAAGGTACTTCCATATTTGTCTCCATTTGTTAAATTAGCAGGTTGAGTAATTCTTGCTTATAGATTAAGCAAACACTTTATGACAACTGGCAGGTTTGTGCACAAACAAAAATTGTCCTTATAGGCATGTGAATGTCAATCAGAACTACCCTACATGCCAAGCATTTCTTAGGGGCTATTGTCCTGACGGGAATGAGGTACTGCTTTTCTTTCTTGAAGCTTCTATTCCTCAGTCTTATGATTGTGAAATTTTCACATATTTTCACCAGCACACACCATGCACATGCACCTTTATGTGCATATGCCCATGCATGCATCGTTTCCCTGTACATTACACTCTTCTTTTAAGCCAAAAAAATTCTTCACTTAATAGCTGGACTCGCTACTTTGTGCTAGAGAAAAACATTCAAATTCTCTATTAATGTTCGCCTGTCTGCAAAAGTTATTAGAGATAACAGCACTTTCTAACAGCACTTTCTGCATGCCATTCTTGAATATTTGCTTCATATGTAATAAATATGTGATGAGATTTCGCGGCAGAAAGTTAAATGAGTTCATTTGACTTAAAAATTGTGCTTTGCAAACCAAACTGAAAGTTTCGAGCTTTTTAGAGCCAATTCATGATTACTGATTCTTGTTGGTTGCTTCAGTAATTATTAGACTCTGTCTTTTGTGATTACTTTCCCTTTCTTCTTTAAGTTCATGAATAGCGTAATGGTATTGCATTAATCTTAAGAACCACAACCTTTTATAAACAAGCCAGAGAAAAAAAGATGATAAAGAAATTTTCCCTTCCTCCAAACATAAATTCTCAAAATGGTAGCATGAAGAAAATGAAATGCATCCATCTACTCTCCCAGTGTCGGAAGAAGCACAGCTACATATGCCCAACTTTTGAAGCAACTGGCAGATGTCAGCAAGGATCCAAATGCAAGCTTCACCACCCAAAAGGCCATAGTAAGGGAAAGAAAAGAAAAAGATCAGGTGAAAAGAGCAGTTTAGGTCGTTACTTTGGGTCCATGACTATCAGATTGTCTAAGCAAGGAACAGCAGCTCCTGAAAGGGTCCGTGTGGAAGATAGTGATGACAATTCTGTCTTTTCTGATTATATCAGCCTTGATGTTAGTGATGACGAAGCGAGAGAAACTGATGACCCCATGATATTTGATGAAATTGATCCTTTGGATGTACGATTGGATGATCTGGATGAGCAAATTAAGCCAATACGCATCATGTACTAGATGCTGGCAATGTAATCCCCTCCAGACTGGGTAACCCTGTCTTACCCCTCGTCCCCGGATCAAGTGTTTGAGCAAGTTTACTCATCTTCCGAACTTCTCACTCCGACTAATATCCATGGTGGCGGGGAATTATTTTTCAGACAATTTCTTGCTCATGGTGAGACTTCTATGCTGATCTGGGAATTTCATCTTTGAGTGAGTGCAGATTTGATGATTGAGCAGAGGATGACTTCAACTTGTCTCTTGTCCTCCTAGGATTTGAAGCTTCTGTTTTCTTCTTTTTGCCCCATTTCCCTTTCCTATAGAAATTTTCTGGTTGCTTTCGGGGGTTATACGGTAGTGTACATGTGTGTATACAAGAAAATAATATTATGTAACAGAACAATGAAATTGTTATAGCAAGTGGCCCATATTTGGTGCTCAAGTGATATAGAAGTTGCTGTTTTGCCTTTACCTTTTATGATTTTGTTTTCCCTATTACAATGTATTCTGCTTTGCCGGTCAGCTTTCCAGGAGCAGAGTGGAGTTAAATTAATTGCAGCAAAACAGTGCGAATTCCCACTGGTTAGAATTATCTTTTTAGTTCAATAAGATGAGTTGGGTCCACGAGTACACTCTCCGCATGCTACTCTGTGTATCCTGTGGATCAAAGAGGTTTCTGAGGCACAGGTGTCTTGTAGTCGTATAGATTAATGACACTTTAGAGACTAAAAGGCAGTCCCTTTTGAAGCCTGAGAGAAGGGCCGTGTTCTTGAAATAGCATACTTAATCTCAGATTAACATTAGTCCTTACCAAAATCCCTTGATGAATTCTATGCCTGATGATGCCTTGAGATTCATTAGCCACTTCTAAGATGCGGATGTGCATGTCAAGCTGTAAATTCTCACGAGTTATCATGCGACTTTGAGAGTCTTAAAAGTTAGAGGCTTTGCTCGTCCTTATCTGTCTGTAGCCTATAATTATTCATGGGTATTGTTAACAAGTATTTTAGGGCCATTTTTCAAGTAATCAATCGACAAAATTGTGCAGTTCTCAATGCACTGATTGGGTTCGTCATTTTTGTGATCAATAGTTGAAAATTGAGTTTTTCTTAATAAACATGGAGAATTACTTTAAGGGTTTCTATTAACATGATCCTTATATTATTCTCTTGACTTTTGTATCCGATAAAATTACATTTAATGACATGATGACTGATCCTTAAGAATAAGAAAAGAATATGCCTTTGCGTGCGCGTGGAATAAGATTTGCCCAACTGAATGACATGATGACTGATCCTCCATCTCTCTGACTGAGCTAAGCCATTAATTGAGACTAAAAATCTGGACAAACGAAAGACTTCACAGCTAAGATTTCAATTACCCAACTTGCAAAACGACCGTATGCTGATTAAAACGAACTGAAACATGCGATTTGAAAGGTTATTCATGTCTAGCTTATTGATGGCATGTCCTTCAATTATATATGTACTACACAATTCAGTTAAAAGTGTATGACTTGCGTGGTTTCTTGAGATTGTTGAACCAAAGGTGTCGAAGCAGGAAGAGGCATGCTTTCAGTTCCCAATATAACTTGTTACTCTGCGCCTCTTCCTTACTCGCCGCATTCATTGCTTGACCCATGTTTGTCTTGCGAAATGTCGGAGTTCTTGGTAAAAGCATTAAAATGTGCTAAGTAGATAAACTAAATTTGGTCTGGAATTCAAGCACACAGAGCTGCACATTTGGTTAAACATTTCACAGTACAATAGATTCAAAACACAGAAAAGCATGCTCCTTAATGTAGTCCCCAAATTCCATCTTGGAGTTGTTGAATGTGCACAACCGTCATGTTCACTATCTGTGTACCACCAAAATCTCGACCAGAATTAGGACATCGACATACTGAATAAACATTGCAGCAGCAGTTCCAGGTTCTGCATTCTTTCTTGTCCAGGTCAGAGAAATATTCACATTAGACCCTCCGAATTGCCTGTGCGGGCAACACTTTCAAACAAGTTGGATCCAACCAAGGCTTAAATGCTCCTTCCTTGGGTATATTCTGTTCAGAAAGGAGACCAGAAGGATTAAGATTAGGAATTATCATCTCAGCTGATTGGGTTCTGTGTAAAGCCACTATCAATGCATCATGCTCTCCGAGCAAGCATGATCAAATATGTATGTGTCCCACAAACTGATCACAGATGGTCCATGATCAACTAAACGTGTAAAGAACAATGGACTGGTTTACGTATATGGTATACCACGGACTGTGGTGGGCTGGTGGCCTCCTAATGAGCATCAAATGTTGGCCTATATGCCTCCATGCAATCCACCTCACAACTTAGCACACCGACTTTGTAGACCATTTCAAATATACCCAGCGACAGTGTTACTTATCTATGAATTACATCAGCCCTGCAAATGATAAGAGACAAAGAACAAGTAGTTCTTGTCATGGGAGCTTATCTTTTGCAGTTCAACTCATAAATGAATGTACTTCTCAGAAAACTATATTGTGCTCAAAGATTGATATTAACCTTACTGAAAATCTCACTAGCCAAACAATCAGCTTCGATTGTAATGGAAATCTCTCTCTCTCTCTCTCTCTCTCTCAGAGAATAACAATATGCCGTCCAATGAACAAGCAAACTATAAAGTGAATTAGCGTTGGATTTAGAATAAATTGGACCAAAAAGGCCAAGTCAGCATATGAAACTCACCTCCAACCAAAAGAAAAATCCACGCAAGAGATTCAAACAATGGTGACGATCACCTTGAACCAACTTGAGTTCTTTTGCAAGATCTGCAAAAAAAATGATAATAAAAATCAAGGCCTGAAGTATCAAATTATATTCGGCTTTTCACCTCTCATTTCCTTGATTTGCTCTCTCACACACTATTTTGCTCTCTCTCACACACTATTAACTATAGAGAAAACATCCATCCTTCATAAGTCTTCTCTCACAAAATTAAACAAAAAGAAAAAAAAGACCATACCATTTCATATATGTCAAATGCATTAAAAAAAGACCTCAAGTAAAACAAAAAACCAAAGACTAAAGTTTTGTGGTAAGAAAACCTAAATGAACCTCCTGAGCAAATACGCGAGAAAAAAGTTAAAAAAAAATAGACACGAAGATTTCCCGCCAGCCATTATGTATCATTGAATTGGCGGTAGAGATAATGGGGAGAAAATCAAGACTGAATAAGGCAAACACAGCATCTGAATGCAAACAATCACAGATTGTCTCGTCCTCAGAGGCTGTCTGAGTTATTCACAACCTTTCCCAATCCAGTCATAAAAAGCAACAAGCAGTATCCCCCTGCTTTCAGTGTCTTCCCACTTCTACTGTTCAAGAACAAACACCTCGTCTTGTCTGATTCTTTTGAATCCAAGGGCTAATTTTTCATCTCAGAAGAGATCCATGGAAAGAGAAAAAGAGAGACAACTTGATGGTTCTTATTCACCGGATTACAGCTAGAAGACAACATAAAAATAGAAATAACAAAACAATTAGTCATGCGGGAAAAGTGGTGCTAAATATCTTGTAAGAGTCTCCACTATGAATGATGGTATGAGCAGTACCTACAAGAATTGCTCTTTTGGCTAACAGAAAGGTAATCATGATCGAAAAAGGAAAAAAAGAAAACAGGTATTATGTGATGTTGATTATAAGATGTTTTGCCGCATAATGCCATCATTGTCTTCCCATTTCTACTGTTCAAGAACAAACACCTTGTCATGTCTGATTCTTTTGAATCCAAGGGTTAATTTTTTTTTTTATCTCAGAAGAGATCCATTGAAAAAGAAAAAGAGAGACAACTTGACAGGTCTTATTCACCGGATTATAGCTACAGGACAACAAAAGGATAGAAATAGCAAAACAATTACTCATGCAGGAAAAGTTAAGATTATCCACTATGAATGATGAAATGAGCAGTACCCACAAGAATTCCTCTTTTGGCTAACAGAAAGGTAATCATGATCGAAAAAGGAAAAAAAGAAAACAGGTAACATGTGATGTTGATTATAAGATGTTTTGCCGCATAATGCCATCACTTCCCTGGACACTGTTCACGCATGTGATTGATACCGAATGCATTTTTTCAGTAACCTGTATCTTTCGGTTATTTTGGAGGTAGGAACTACATGGAGAACTTCTCAATGAAGAGAGTCATGCTTATCACTCCCTAGGTGGTTCTGTACTTTGCAATAATGCAAAGATACAATACACATATGAAGTCCTAGATTTTGTTGATACCATCATTAATTTTTACACGGTTTGATACACCAATGATTCGCTTAATTCTATATCTCTCAAAAGGCAGTGCATGGATTTGCACATCTCTGACAAATTCTAAACTCAAGAAGCATTTGGTCATAGGAAAAAGAACTAGTATTGAACAATATTATCATGATAAAAAAGAGAGACTAATGGGGGAAGAAAGTAGCATATATGAACTTACCCTTGTACAGCTCAAGATATGATTTGCAGCACTGCCCCAATGAAGAGGTGAACTCCCGTCCTTGACGCAGACCTTTTTCCACTGTCTTTTGCCTTTTATGTCTAACTCTTCGGGAGAGATCTTCATGCTCCTTCATGTCATAGGGCATTTTCAGTACACCCATGAGTTTCTTCCTGAATACGGTACCACTGTTGCTTCCGGGATCATCCACAAAGTGCTTGCTGTCAATGGTTATCTTTTTTTTTTTAGGGAGCAGAAAAAATGTTCAGCAAATATCATTATTAAGATTAAGGAGCCATACGAAACTAATCACATAATAGCAAGGAAAGAGCTGGTACATACTGGATCTTTAGATAATTTCATAGTCACAAATTCTTCACATTTAGAAATATCCTCCTCAGCAAGCATTTCGACTTCACATGAACTTTCCTCATCCTCCTCCTCATATCTAATTTGTTTACCATTATCAGAAATAAATTCAAGAATGCTACCATCCTCTTTTGCACAATGCAGAAATGATAGGTAGCTTTCATCCCATGTCTCCTCCTCTTGCTCGGATGCTTGTCGAACCTCTGGACGCAATACCCTAGGGGACTGTCTAATGGCCCGATTAGAACCAAGATTTGCGGGTTGGGCTTCTATATTTCTTTCATCCAAGGTGCAATTTCTTTTGCTTGTTGCAGCAGCTTTGGTAGTTTGTTTACCATTATCATATGCAAATTCAAAAAAGTTACCATCCTCTTTTGCACCATTCAGAAAGGCTATGTAGCTTTCATCGCATGTCTCCTCCTCATGCTCGGGTGCTTGTCGAACCTCTGGACGCAATACCCTAGGGGACTGTCTAATGGCCCGATTAGAACCAAGATTTGCGGGTCGGGCTTCTATCTTTCTTTTATCCAAGTTGGAATTTCCTTTGCTCGTTGCAGCAGCTTTGGCAGTTTGTTTACCATTATCAGATGTAAATTCAAGAATGTTACCATCCTCTTTTGCACCATTCAGAAGGGCTAGGTAGCTTTCCTCGAATGTCTCCTCATGCTCGGGTGCTTGTTGAACCTCTGGACGCAATACCCTAGGGGACCGTCTAATTGCCTGATTAGAACCAAGATTTGCAGGTTGGGCTTCTATATTTCTTTCATCCAAGTTGCAATTTCCTTTGCTTGCAGCAGCAGCTTGTGTAGTTTGCAGACTCTCCTTCTCCCTTCCAGAAATATTTCTCAGAATTCTTCTTTCCTTATCATTTTCTTTCCTCCTTGAAGCAGCAACTTTGTCCTTTTCTCTTCCCACAGTATTCCTCGACCTTCTCACCGTTTCCACATTATTTTTCAATGGTCGACTCTTCAAATCTTCTACGGTGAATCCTTCATGTGGCTGGTCTTCAATGTCGTACTTGAGAAGTATACTGGTTCCAATGTTTACTTGTATCTCAAGCTCGTATGACTTCCCAGTAACTCTTAGACTTTCAAAGAAAATCTTATACTGTGGATCCACTAAATCATCACTACCACTGCTGCCGCCACATCTATAAGCTTCCAAAGGCACAAAACTATTATTGCTGCGATAACCTTTCAAGAAATTCACATAGTCCTTGTCTTCGACGAAGTCAACCCTCTCAGTTCTTTGTGGAGCTCTCTCAGGAGCACCATCCTGGAGAGAAGTATGCATAACAATGGGGTCATGCAAACACCTTCTCTTCAATGGCCTTTCCAGTTGCGTTTCTGTATCAGTATCGACCTCCATGCACGTCACACCCATTTTAACAATCAAACCACAGCTCCAGAAATTTTCACTTTACCAATATATGAAGAATCTCCTTCATAGAGGCACTCCCTCCCGCAAAGCCCCTTTAACAAACCCTGTCTGCAAGATGCCAATAAAGGAAAGAGAACTACATAAGAATGCACATGGACCGTTTTTAAATGCCACATTAAGACCAAACAAGACTACATACTACATAATTAGGGATACACTGTATCAAAACAAAAACCAGAACTTTGTTAAACCAAAAACACTAAAAGTACAGCATTACAGAGATTTCGACAATGCGGCACGAGAAATTTCTTCCATTTAACCATTCCGTTCACCCCAAAATCAAAACTTGCACAGAGCATCAACTAAAGACGGGAAAAAGGTGAACAAAAACATATGTTCCGAGGATCAGACAAACCAAATTTAGTAAGAAATTCAAGCAAAAGACAACAGAGAACGGCCCATCAGAAATTTTCAAGAACTCGTGTGCTTCTTTAGTGGGTTTTTAACAGGAAAACAAAAAGGAAGACGAACCTAAGGGTGCTTCTCACCTTACCGAAACTGGACGATTTCTTTTCTCGGAACAAGAGGAGTATCACGGCATGCAACAAGATCAGACGAACGCAAAGACTATCCTGTATAGAATTGAAGAGCTTCGGGCTATGTCCCGCCAATGTGACGCGAGGGCGAGTCGGACACGACCACCGAGGTTCTATGGCGACCGACGAAGAGATGGCGATTTAGCAAAACCTTGGGGACAGAGAGAGAGAGAGAGAGAGCGAGAGCGAGTGAAAGAGTCGAAAAGAACAAGGAAAGCAGAGCATGATCAAAGCGACCGCTTTGTCCGCCGTTTCGGCTTAGTGATCAGTGTCGGTGGAAATTCCCCCGTAAATTAAAACCCCGCGACCTTTGCTTTTCCGAAAAAAAAAATAAAATTAAAAACCTTGTTTCCCATGGAGATACAAATTTACGAGGGCACCAATAATAAAGAAATTTCTCAAATCAATGATTTTTAGCAAAGCTAAAGAAGTAATTAGTACTTTGGAAATTGACCAACTTTCATATTTGACTTTTTAATAAGTGCTATGGAGGCAACAATATCTATTCTTTTTCATAATTGAGATCGGGCACGTCTTGATGATTGAAATATTATTTGCCCAATAAGATAATATCTTGTCTTATATCAATTGAATAAGTATATTAATGCAAATGTGACCACCCCTCCTCCCAACAACTACAGATGCTTAATGAGGATTATTTCTTTCGTTAATTACATAAAATGACACAAACTTTATTTTTTCATAATTTTACAAAAAAAGGTGGGCGCATATGTCAATGTTCATCCAATTTTGACATTCATTTACTAGCTATCCTAAGGCGATTTTAACAATTGGTATGGAGTGTAACATATATCTACTAAATAGGTACGATTTATGGGAGCATTTATGTAAAGAAAAACTTGACGGTGGATTGACGGTGCTCTAATGAGTGGGTGGAGAGAGAGAGAGAGAGAGAGAGAGAGAGAGAGAGCCAATTTGACACCACGCCATAGCATAAATTCTGAATAAGAAAAATTTCGAAGTCCATCCATTTAATGAGAATAAGCTATTTTGATTAACGTAACTAATATTGACTTGAAAAATCCACTCGACTCCAAAAATCACTTGATAGGATAAGCAAGGAAGGGGTTATTTAGGGCTTGTTTGATGAAACAGAAAAACAAGTGCTAAAAAATTGCATGTACCGAATATTAAAAGGTTTTAGTTTCTTTACCAAAAGTGCACCGGAAGTTAACCTTATATGCACATTACAATCGAATTTAATCTTTTTTATTGGCTCAATTAAGTGCTAAACCTTTAATATATATATAAAATCTCGTCCTTTTGATGAAGATTACCTTAAATAGCTTAGGTGTAACTTTGAAGTTGTTTATGTGACGTCCTTAAATTGCACTTTCCAACATAAATTTTGAGCCTCAATTGCATTTTCCAACATAAATGTTTAGGATTCAACTGAACCATTGAAAGTTTTGATTGCATTTTTTAGAACTCGACTTAATCAATTGAAATGGTTAGGACCTCTTACATTTGGTACATAAGGTTTAAGACTCGCGGTGCAATTTTCTCCATAGAGTTGAATAATAAAAATTATTGGCCTTAAGACAAAGGTTTGTTAACTTTATCAATCCACCAACGAAAACATGAAAAATCATTATCGTTGTTGCACAAAATGTTTCAGGTATACTTTCACGCACATGGAGTGGAGAGAGAGAAAGATTAAGGCACGTTCGTTTCACTAAAAATGAGTAATTTATAAAATATTTTTCAAAAAATAATTGCTTTCATCGTTTAGAAAAATTAGTCAATGAAAAATATTTTCTTCATCATCAATAACAATCTATGCTTAACTATTTTCGTAGGCGATGACAAAATTTTTCATCAATTTATTTTTGCAAGCGATTATTTTTTGAAAAACGTTTTTCAAATTACTTATTTTGCGCGAAAGGAACAAGCTCACGTGACGTGAGGGGTAAAATAATTAAAATGCACCAAACTATACGAAAATTTTCAGTGTGAATTTGACCGTTCCTTCTCGTAGATTACTATACGCCACACACATTTTCCGAGTGCCCGCCATGGTCAAAGACTATTGCTTGGGGGATGTTGCAATCAACAAACTGGCTGAAACCTCCCCCACACAAATCGGCCTAGAGCGACGTGTGTGAGCCTCATCTTTCCACATCTCAAAGGCTAATGCTTAGCGCTTGGGAACTTATGATTTGTGCTTCTAGGTAGATTTGTTTACCTTTTTGAGCGGTTTCCCATTCCTTTGAAAAGGAAAACGTGGCCTAAATTGCTCCGCCATCATTCTGGATGATGGTGGCCGCGATGCTAGCGGCACTCCGTCTCAAATAAGCGTGGTACAAAACAAAGAATACATAGAGATTCCCAAAATTCCCAAGACCATCCATCCCTCCCTATACCTAGGTAATCTGATTCCAGCTTCGTCCTTACGAACGTGCTAATCAACATCGCAATCTATTGAACGTACCCAGCAAAGACGCGAGCGCGACCCACGAAACCAATCGAACCAACGGGAAGGAGCACGACGGAATTTACTCGGATTGATTCTAGACCTTGGACCCGTGGCTCGGATCACGTTTTCTCCAGAGCCAAACGCGTGGGGAAGAAAGTCGAGTCAGCCTTCTTCTCAAGAATCAAATCAGAGAATAATATTAATAAACAGCGTGCGAAGACCCAAAAAGCGTGTTAATGTTGCAATTATCTTCTCAATCTGAAGTCAAGATAGAAAATGTCAATTTTGCTTTCGTGATATCGTTCTTCGGCGAAGCTTCTTCCCCAACTTCCGTGAAACCCTAAAAACCACAAGCTTCTTCAACGCCATGCTATGCACGTACGTATGATCCGTACATCGCAAGTTCGATTGCGTTATATAAATGGAAGGATGCTCCCCCCCGGTGCCATTAGCATTTGCACATTTTTCTTCATTAGTTTCCCCAATCTACGTGTACATAATCCACCGTTGCATATTATGTCTTGCCTCGGAACCGGAGACTTGCGTCGGATTTTCGAGAACCTCGACAGGAACGGCGATGGCCAGGTGAGCCTCGAGGAGCTCAATTGGCTGCTCGAGAAAATCGGTGTCCATCACAGCGTGAGTGAGCTCGAATCGTCTATAGGGAAACCGAAACTCGACTTTGACGAGTTCTTGTACTTTTATGACTCTATATCGTCGGAAGGAACCACAAGGAGCGGCGGATTAGAATCGCCGGAGGGCAATGAAGGAGACGGCGATCAAGAGACCGGCCTTGAAGAGGCGTTCAAAGTGTTCGATTTGAACGGCGACGGCTTCATTTCATGCGAGGAGCTCCAAAATGTCCTCTCAAGATTAGGGTTGTGGGACGAGAGAAGTGGGGGAGACTGCAGTAGCATGATTCGTGCATACGATACTAATAGCGATGGGAGGCTCGATTTTCAGGAATTTAAGAGCATGATGTTGATTACAATTTCTTGATAAAATCTTCAAAAACGTGACACGTCTTTGAGTTGGATTTGCTCTCATACATCTTATAGGTTCTATATACATTTATAGCTCCATTCTTTTATGTAGCTTCTACCATTACTCTCTCTTGCTAATTTAGCTCTCTCTCTCGTGCTATTCTTCTAGCCAGTCTTTTGGCCATCTCTATATTCCTATCGTCGATACTATTTCTAGTTTGAAACATTCGAGGCTAATCTTACATGCACCGGATGCGGACGAGTCCAACACATATTTTTCATTCAAAAATATTAGTCCTCGCGCTCGCACGTGCCTAATTTTACAGTCTCCACTTTTAAACATTTCCGAGTGATATTCAAGAGATCAACACGGGTAATTTTGGAAGGAGAAAGTGAGACGAAAGTGACTTTTGTCTTAGATAGATGACCCTGTTGTACATGCATTACGTTTATGCCTGAGAATGAAGGGAATCAGATTATACTATACAGAGTGACTAACCAATAAAACTACCCACTCAAATGCATGGGATGATTTGACCAAAAAAAAAAAATGCATGGGATGACCAATTCAGATTTTAGGGAAAAATTACTTAAAAAGCTATTGCATTTTTGCCAATTCAATCATAAACATTTTAAGTTTGTGCCAATTTAGTTCTTTTGGCCGACCGCCGCTGACGTGGATAATTTTTAATAATATTTAAATATTTTTTTTTTCTAGTTTTCTTCCCTTGGTCGGTGGCTAAGGTCGGCGAGGGTTGCCGCCACTAGGCTAGGGCTACGAAACCCTCGCTGACGGTCGACAAGGGCTTTGCGGCCCTTGGCCGGCCTCGCCAAGGTTTGGGGGAGGCCATCGTGGTTGCGAGCGAGGCGCCCTTGCCCAAATCTGGGTGAGGCGGCTATGGCCTCGCTAGCCGCAGGTGAGGCTGCCCTTGCCTAGATCTAGGCGAGGCCGACTGAGGGCCATGAAGCCCTCGTTGACCGCCGGCAAGGGCTTCACGACCCTGGCCCTAGCCTAGTGGCCGGCAAGCTTCAACGACCCTCACCGACCACATCTCGCCAGCCAGGGGAAGAAAACCAGAAAAAAGAGAAAGAAAAATAAAGAATAAAGAATATTTAAGTATTATTAAAAATTGCTCACGTTAGCGTCGGCCAATCAAAAGAATTGAATTGACACAAGCTTAAAAGGTTTAGAACTTAATAAACAAAATCTTAAAAAGTTTAGGACTAAATGACAAACTTAAAACTTAAAATTTTACCAAAAAAAAAAAGTTGACAAACTTAAAAGGTTTAGGACTGAATTGGTATAAACTTAAAAGGTTTAAGATTGAATTGGCAAAAGTGCAATATGTTTAGGACTTTTTTGACAAATTTTCCCAGATTTTAGTATTATAAGAGTCATGGAATTTTAAGGGTGTTCTAATGAACTTGATGATGGATGCCAAATCCAAAAGTTCCCTACATATAGTGTACATAAAGCTCCGTGTGAGTGTTAATTGATTCAATTGCTCACATACAACAAATGAGCTCAAATCCATACGCATGGTGCCAGCAATAATTGTTTGCTTTATTACTAGGGACCTTAATTTTTCCTACGATGAAAAAAGAGACAAAACATGTTTTGTAATGGTAGTATGTCTTTGCGCAATGAAATGTCAATAGAATGTAGGATGTGTCGTTAGTTATATGGACATCAACCGTCAATTAAATTTCAGCTCAATCTAGCTCCAAGCAAGAATTATTGACGAGCTGCTATTAGACCTGACAAAATGGGTCATAAATCCATTTCCTAACCGATATATGATGGGATGAGTTATTATATGAGTTAATTATATTCAATAAATGGGTCTTCAATGGGTTTCAACATAATATGGGTGTTAAATGAGTTGTAAATTTTGAGTAAATGAGTTTACAACTTACTTAGATCTAATCCACCTCTATGATTCTTTTTTCATTCTCTTTCGCTCTCACTCGATCTCTCACACATCATTTTGGGTTTAAATTTTTTTCTAGATTAGATTAAATATGGAAGTGTTTTAGGAACATAGATCAGGCTGAGTATGTGTTGGGTATGAGTCACTAGATTTGCATTGTATGGAAATGGATTTATTTGGGTCATACCATTTTCAACCTAACACAAACCCAACCTGACTCACCTATTTGATGGGTCTAGCTACCATACATGCAAACAATCATTTACTTATTATCTTTTCACCAAGAAGGAAGAAAAATTCTAGGTAAAGTCATTCAGCTTACATGCACTAGATATTACACGATGAGAGTCTCTTGAGTGACTTTATATATCAATTTTGTAAATCAATCTTAGTACATCTTTACTTAACTCGCCCCAAGCTCGAGAACGCTCAAACAATGCCCTTTAGCATGTTTAAAAAAACAAGATTATCGTGGTTTAGGGTTTGCAAATGGACTTTTGGAATATGATTAACTTAATTAGCACCTTAAATGGAGTCTAGAGAACCAAATCATATAGACATTTGGAGGAAAAAAGGGATATAAGTTGCATCTCATTATGCCGATGAAATAGAAAATGTGAGCACCATGTTTTCAAATGAATTAACAAGTTAAACTTAGGCTAATGATAGGAGATGTGTGCAATGAATGGGATATTTTTTGACATGTGATAGTTGATCTTAACCTATCGATCTATTCAAAACACAAACTAAGCATGGATGTCCGGACTCCCAAGAGTTGCATGTCACCCTCATGTTAAAAAATTACAAAGATGGGCCAATTGCCAAATTGTATTTCAAATGGAAAAGCCAATCGTATACTATGGTGATGACTCGGGCAGGAGCAAACAATAATGATGTCGTCGATAATCATGTTCTCCGCACAAATTGTTCAAGTAATTATAAAAGATGAAAGGGGCATTAATTTTCTAGGAGACTCCCAAACAGTTGAAATGTATTATCTGTCTTGGCTTTTTTGAATGTGTTCTGCACGTTACTCACATCAAAGTTCAATGACCAAATAAATTTTTGGGTTGGTTGGTTATTGGCCGTGGAATTAACTGATTGAGAGCTAAGTAAAAATTTAGTGAAACGTCCGAAAAATCAAAGTGCAATATACCCTAAATGAAAATAAGAATAAAGTTAGATAACCCCAAATGTAAAAACCCTAAACTGAAATATAGTCTCTCTTATCCGCAAGCAATTGGTTTGTCTAAATTTCCTTAACAATGCTCAAATTTCACCTAAACCATAGAATAGATGAATATCATGACCGATTTTAGCATAGATAGTTTGTTCCTATAAAAAAAAAAAAAGCATGTTGGAACCTGTAAATGCCATTATTACACCCGTTAAGCATTCATTGAGTAAGACCAAGCTGGCGTCATGACATTGCGTGCCCACATTGCTTCAATAAAAGTTCACTGTTGAATCTGACAACGCTTCAAATTGCATCGCTGAATAAGAAAAAGGCAATGAGATGCATCACCAAACCAGGCAGAAAAGTTATCTGAAACTCAAATTCCATCAGGTGGGATCAGAAAATCGACTGATTTGTCGTTGATTTGCAAGAAAAGCTCTGTGTCGTTGAATTGCAACAAATGCTCTGTATATCTTCAACATAAGGCCCGGGTCCTTGTTAATGAATTCCCAGTAGTCTTGATGTTTGTCGAGTTCAAACATGTTGTCCAAGATTAAGGACAAGGCGGCCTCAAGAAGAACCTTCGCGTTTTGCTGGTGTGCAAAGGCATAATTTTTTATCGAGTTGTCCCAGTTTAATTTGGATACCAAGAACTTCTCACAATAAGCTTTGATGTGCTCCACCTGGTACTTTTCCGCCAATACTAGAAGCTCACAAGCCATTTGCTCATCGAGCCATGCTTCAGCATAAAGATAGTCGACAAATGCTCGAAGGGCATCATACGACATGTCACTTATTTTAATGGTGCCGCTTCGGCTTTCTTCCATATCATTCGCGAGCATTGCTTTAAATACTGGGGACCGGCTGGCCTAATTGTAAATAGAAAATTGAAGAGGACTCAGATACGCAATTCTTGCAGTGTGAAAACTCAGTAGTTTGGTAGGAGATGTTTATGCATCATATATATATGAGTCAATTGCTAAATTGAAGGAACTCCAGATATGAAAATTATAAGCATGCAAGCAAAGCTTCTGAAACATGTCCTTGCTATCATTATCAATTACAAATATTATGAAAACTATGTGTTCACCAAAAAGATTGATCATTGGATGCATATGTTTAGAACCCATTGTGATTCAATCTGGACTTGTCTGAGGAGGAAAGGAGGGGATCTAACAGAACTTGTTTGGTAGCTGCCCGCTTGATAAAATTAAAGCGGACAAGAAGGCATAAATATGAGATGAATAATTGTTGTTTTTTTCAATTGGGGTTAGCTTTGCTCCAGTTCACAACAATTAGGACAGTGATTATGAGAATCATTCATGCGACCCCACACTCTATCCAAGCATCTCTGAAGAGTATCTTGCGGCATGCGTGGTCATTAATAACAGGAAGTTTGTTATATTACATGGTTGCCAATTCTAGAGTGGCTGCCTTCTATTTGATATCCTAATGCACAAGAAATATGAAGGCTGGCTTAACTGACGCAGCCTGACGAGCAAAAGATAGCTAGAGGATTTTATTCAGCTATTAACAACATAAGTACTGTTCTTTAAGAATATGGCAGCATGAAAGTTCAAGATGGGGAGCCAGTTAAAGGGGTCATGTAGGCATCCCCTGAGGCATCAGAAGCATTTAATCATGCAAGCCCTAACTCAGAAGCATTAATCTGAGGCACTCTTTGCTTTCAGACTGAAACTACCACCCTGTCACGGACTTCAAGTGGCGAGGGCAAAGAGTGATCGCTGTCAACTAGTAAGCCACGAGTAGCACTGTGTCAGCACACCCATGTGAATGTCGAGTTACTGAATTCTCGTGAACACATAAAGCAAGTGTTCCCGTATCTAATCTACCCCTTCACGAAGAATTATGTAAAAATTTCTCCAAGACGTAATTGACCACTTATATATCATCGAGACACAATTTATCACCAGCCTATGAGACACGCCCACAATTAGAACTTGGAGCAAGGAACAGAACATTTGAACCTACCCACAAATTAACTACAAACTAATCGAAGCTTTAACCACTGTGGACTAAACCCTCTCTCCCTTCTGAAATTCCCAAATGTAATCGAACATCAGAGAAAAACCCAAAATTCAATCAAAGAAAAACCAGCAACCAAACCAATGCACCGAGCAAAGGGCAATGCTTACCAGAATGGCTCTGTGAGCCGGCACGGGCATCGACGGATCTCCGTCGGGACCCTCCTCGGCAGCGACCAAGAGGACGTCGGTGAACCCAGTGCCATGGGAGCGACCACTGAGGTGGTGGTGGTCGGTCGGAGACCAGGACCTCAAGAAGGCGACCTTGGCCCTCAAGTCCTCGATCTCTCGCTTGAGCTCTTCCTCGGTCTTGCTGGCATCCTCCTTGCACGTGCCGGCGTCGCGCACGTGCATGGACTCGGTCTCCTCCAGGTGCTCCTGCCTCGCGCCGCCCAGTCACCGCATTTGTTGAGTGAGAGAGCTAACTCGTCTGCGAAAGCGAAACCTATCGTACGCAAGTAAAAACATGTAAAAAGGAAAGAAAATATATAATCATAAATTACTTGGGAAATAATATTTCCCTGGCTAGAAGGATTTTCACGCAAGTTTTTTTAAATCTCTACATTTTATTTGATTAATTTACCTTTAAATCCACAACGAAGACGAAAATATCCTTTGCCAAATCAAGCATGTTATAAAAAAAAAAGTGCAAATTTACTTTTGCTCCTTTCTTTCTTCCACGCTTTCCTTTTTCATTCTAAGTTATCTTCTTTTCTTAACGTAATTGTCTTTTTTGTTTGGTTTTTGTGCTTTTTTGCACCCAACCATCTGATAGTATATATCGCTTACTTAACTAAATGGACATGTTTTACTTAATTTCAATAAATTTTCATAGGTCTAATTATTAGTTGGTCATTAAAAAAAATTAGAGATATGTATCTCACTAGAGTAAATTGAAAAAAAGAAAGAAAGTAAAACTTATCTTATTACTAAAGCGTTTGTTCATAGTTTTAAGTATGGCTACTATTGAACAAATCGTACTCATAAATTTATTCTTATCAATTAAAAATAAATAACAAACTGTTAAAATGACTCATTTTGTTAATTTAAATGGAAAAATGGGAAAGCTGAGTATATATTACTCACAAAAACACGTTGCTTATAATTTAAAGAATAGGTCATTTTAAGTAATAAATATCAAGTAAAAAAGATGTTCCATTGATTTTACAAATAAATTGAGTAAAAATTATAGATGTTCGTATTGGTTAATAGTTTATATTTTATTTTGAACTATTTATGTTTAAAATAAAATGAAAGTGAAACTACATGGGGTTCTTTTAAGAAACATAACTCAGTAATTTTTAGGAATAAATATTATTACCTTTAGATTACAACAAGATTATATAAACAAAAAGATGTACGATAAAAATATGATTGAACAAAAAAAAAAGTAAGTTTAGACTTCTTTGACTATTTACTCGATTTGGTACAGGATAATTTTCTTTATAATTTTCAAGAATCTTTCATGAAAAAGTTGCACGAGTTTTAAGGGCAATTTAGTCCAATCAAAATGGAGATTTCGAAAAAGTTGTGGAAGGATACTTTTTGGCTGTGAAAATGTATTTTCCCAATTAACTACTGTTAAATGCAAAAGATAAGGTAAACCATTAGGCAGCCACTTAAGTTTAATAAATTTTACAATTAAGTGACCGAATTCTAATTTTAATATTCTCGTTATCCTATTTAACATTTTGCAATTGATGCACCTTAACCGGAACTTGATCAAAGTTAGGTGAGAATCGAGGGGCAAACAATGACCGATAGACATATCACCTACAACGGTCAAATTAATAACATAGTGGTGGCTGATGTGGCTAATTATCACAACTGAGGGTTTCTTTAAATTTGTTAAAATGGAAGAAGAATGTAACGAGAAACAAATAAATAGAAGAGTTAACTCAAACGAGAATTATAGAAAAGAGAATTATGCCACTGCAGCAGTATCGTGTTGGAGCAAGTCTTCTCCAGTCATTGAGTGCTGAAGGTGTCATAGGACAGTGCATCCAAAATGCCCTGGCACTGGCACTTCTTCATCCTAGAAATATTGAATGGCTCTGTGCCATGAAATCTAGTCTCGACGTTTTGTCGCTATACACCTAATCCTCCATCGCTTATACCATGTTCTCAAATGTGTGAGCCTTGTTTTCAGATGTTTAAACAAGTTTGACGGTGATTAATGATATGTGATGTATCCGATGCATAAGATACACTCTGATAGGTAATGGATGATCATAACCTATCGATCCATAAAAAACACGGAGTAAGCATGCATGCACGGAATCTCAAGACTTGCATGCCCGCCTCGCGTTGAAAAATTACAAAGATGGGCTAGTTGCCGAATTGTGTTTCAGATGGAAAAGCCAATTATATACAATGGTGATGACCTAGATGGGAGCAAATATACATCTCATCGAACATCATGTTCTTCGCACCAAATGTTCAAGGCATTACAAAAGATGAAACGGGCGTTAATTTTCTGGGAGATCACCAAACAGTTAATTGCCCAAAGAACTTTAATTGACAAGTCTTAAACGAGTAAAATGCATCATCTCTCTTGACTTTTTTGAATGTCTTCACTTACTCTCTTCAAAGTTCAATGACCGGATGAATTTTTTTGGGTTAATTGGTGATTGGTCGAAATATCCAAGGTCGAACTGATCGAGAGCAAAGCTCGATAACCCGAAATGTAAAAGCTCTGAATCAGTCTCTCTTGTCCGCAAGCATTTGGTTTGTCTAAAATTTACTGGACAATGCTGAAATTTCACCTAAATCATATTATAGACGAAAATCATGACCGACTTCAGCATAAATAGTTTATTTCTAGAAAAAAGAAAGGATATTGGAATCTGTAAGATGCTATTATTACATCCTATCAAAGGGTAACTTACTTCAAATGAAAGAGCAGAGTAAAAATAAGAAGTTGCAACCCTAAGTCGGCAAGGCAATCGAAAATACAAGAATGATGAGAACATTTACTAGTTTTCTTTGATCTATGAATTAAAAAACACTTGCATCAACAACAGTATAATAAGTTTCTGTCAGCCTACGTCATGCTTCCTACATAACTTCTAAATGTCCATTAGAGGATTTCGTCAGCAGCATAATTGTCTTCTCAAAGAAGTAGAAGGCAGGATTTTCAGGCTTAGACACTTCTTTTACCAACAAAACAACCAAAAGAACAGAGACAAATGAACTCCGAGCTTAGATGGCAAAGTTTCAAAGTTTGGTCCCAGCATACATCAACCAAAGTAACTCAAATGGATGGTACTGAACCTAAAGAATGGCTATCACTAGTAAAGCAAGAAATGCTCCCCAAAGCCATAGTCATCACAATCATCTAAGAATCTCCTATTGCTGTAGGAAAAGTTTTGTTAGAACTAAGAAACACCTTTTCCTTGTGGAAACGAAATTCCTTGCTCCAGACAGGGCTATAACTTCACAGAAGAATCCTTAGGTGCTGCATTGTTTTCCTGCTTTGCAAGACATTCTTCATATAACTCCACCACAAGGCGTGGGTCCTTTTCAACGAGCATCGAGTAATCTTGATGTTTTTTGAGTTTATCGAAATTGTCCACGATTACGGACAAGGCGGCCTCAAGGAGAAGCTTCGCATCGTACTGGTGCGCAAAGGCATAGTTTATGATCGAGTTGTCCCAGTTTAATTTGGATTCCAAGAACTTCTCACAATAAACTTTGAGTAGCTTCACCTGATACTTTTCGGCCGCTACCAGAAGCTCCGAAGCCAACTGCTCATTGAGGCATGCTTCGGCATAAAGATAGCCGACAAATGCTCGGAGGGCATCATACGACGTGCCACTTATCTTGATTGTGCCGCTTTGGCTTTCTTCCATCTCCTTCTCGAGCATTGCTTTAAATACTGGGGACTGGCTAGCCTAATAGTAAATAGACAATTAAAGAGCACTTAGAAACACAATTTTTGCAGTGTGAAAACTCAGTAGTTTGATAGGAGATGCTTATGCATCTTATCTATAAGAGTCAGAGTTTGCTAGATTGAAGAAACTCCTGATATGAATATTATAAGCATGGGAGCAAAGCTTTTGAACATGTTCTTGCTATTGTTATCAGTTACAAAAATTATGAAAATGATGTTGTGCTCATAAGAGCCCTATGCCAAGCGAAAGACCATAACTCAAGCTTTTGTGATGTTCGAGTTGATAACTCAATGAAATGCACATAGCAGCAGGCAAAATGCATATCCAGTGGCACAAGCATCGCTTAGATCAAATCTTGTGAAAGAGTCATAATGAATGAAATATCTAGCCACTCAATTACTAAATATGTCACTTCAAATAGAGATTAAATTCCACTCAACTCAACTAAGCCTCATTCCAAGCAAATAAAAGGAAACAATTACCTGCAAAAAATAAAATAAAATTGAGAATCTCTCTGATTTAGAAATTCAGTCCAAGCAAACAAATATGTACTTCTAATGCCTGAATAGATGAAAGCTAACATAAAAACTTCAAGATCAACCTAAGAGAGAGTTTGACTACTGACTAGGAAGTAAAAGACATCTGTTAGTAGATATGTCTTATGTAGGTGCATCTTTAGCAGAATGCAATTCCAAATGTAAATGCAACCCCCATTTTCACCATATATATCCGGCCACAAGCATGTACAGTGGCAGAATTTTACAGCAAGTCTCTAGATAAAGAGTTGCAGAAATTCATATTAAGTTGATAATGCTGATTATACACGCTCATCAACTATTTACTCTGTTAACTTTGGCATTACATCATGGAAAACAGAAGTAAATATAAGAAAGTTAAGTTTAGGCTGAAGAAGAGAGAAGATCAAGACCACTCCAAGCAATTATTGAGGTCAGCAACGAAAGAAGGAAGAGGTCCAACATCCTTTTTTGAGGCCGGATCACCAAAAAGATTGATCATTGAATGCATATGTTTAGAACTCTTGGTAATTCAGTCAAGACTTGTCTGAGGAGGAAAGAAACGATCTAACAGAACTTGTTTGGTAGTAAACTGCTTGATAAAATTTGAAGTGGACAGAAAGGCATAATCTAAGATGAATTATTGCCGTTTTCTTTTAATTAATTGGCTATACTCCAGAATACAACAATTAGGATAGTAATTATGTGAATCATTTACGCGACCCCACACTCTATCCAAGCATCTCTGAAGAGTATCTTGCGGCACGCATAGTCATTTACGGTAGGAAGTTTGTTACATTACATAGTTGCCAATTCTAGAGAGGCTGCCTTCTAATTGATATCCTCATGCACAAGAAATATGAAGGCTGGCTTAACTTACGCAACCCGATGAGCAGGAGATAGCTAGAGGATCTCATTCGGCTATTAATAATAAAAGTACTCTTCTTGAAGAATATGACAGCATGAAAGTTCAAGATGGTAAGCTAGTTAAAGGGGTTGAGTCAGCCTCCTCTGGGGCAACATAGGCATTGAATCATGCAAGCCCTAACTCATTATCCGCAAGCAATATCACTTTTGGGGGCACTCTTTGCTTACAGACTGAAACTACCACCCTGTCACAGACTTCAGGTGGTGAGGGCAAAGAGGGATTGCTGTCGACTAGTAAGCCACAGGTACAACCACTGTGTTAGCACATCCCATGTCCAAATGTCGCATTACCAAATTCTCATGAACACATTAAAAAACATTTTAAAAGTCCAACTGCAAATTCACCGTAGGTTTCTCTTACTTAAATCTATCCGCACAAACTACCGTTACAGTGGCCTTTTCTTAATAACAATTGCTTGTAGGAATGCCCACGAGGGCCAAAGGAAGATAAAGCTTCTAAAGAAATCCTCTATGAGCATTGCTGTTTCCCTCTCTTATAACTCCTCTCTGCCTAAACTAAGATGAAAGATCCGAGAAATTTTAATAGCTGACCCAGACAACTGAATTTTATAACACTCTGACCAACCCCGTTTTCAGACCATCATATATCCACTATAAGCTCTCCCAAAACAGTATCTTGTCTTCCCTCCCCGGCACGTTAGCTTTGTAGAGATTAAGACTATCGAACAAAGATTTAGCATACAATGGTTTGTCGCACCTTCGCCGTCCAATGACTGAGAGAACTCATAAAGATCGCGTTCCCGCATCTTATCTTCCCACTTTCACCAATAATTATTTGAAAATTTCTTCGTGACGTAATCGACCACTTATTTACCATTGATCACACAATTAATCACCACCCTATGAGACACGCCCACTATTGGAACTTGCTAGTTGGAGCAAGGAACAGAGCATACGAAACTAATGGATACTTAACCACTGTGCACTAAAACCCTCTTGGAGATCAGAGCAAAAACAAAGAAAAACCCAAAATTTAAATCGAAGCAAAACCAGCAACGATATCAATGAACCGAGCAAAAGCCGATGCTCACCAGAATGGCCCTGTGAGCCGACACCGGCATAGACGGGCCTCCGTTGGGACCGTCCTCGGCGGCCAGCAAGACGACGTCGGTGAACCCGGGGCTGAGGTAGGGGTGGTGGCCGGTCGGAGAACAGAAACTCAAGAAGGCGATTTTGGCCTTTAAGCCCTCGATCTCTCCCTTGAGCTCTTCCACGGTCTCCTCGGAGCACTGCCTGCACGTGCCGGCATCGAGCGCGACGCACTCCTCCTCCTTGCAAGATGGGCACCGCA
>BCNH02000006.1:32101076-32116953 GCA_001662345.2 Metrosideros polymorpha var. glaberrima | reverse complement strand
AATTTCCGTGAAGATTCTCAACAATTTTGAAGACAAAAATTACCTTCTGCCAAATTGAATACGATAAAATTAAAAGGCAAAGAGCTTATGGCAATCTATTTAATTTATAATACAATAAAATTAAAAGGCAAGCAATATAATACATATAGGTTATAAGTATATACCGTCTAGTTAAAAATATCGCTTCCGTAAATGAATTTCACATACATGAAACGAAAGAGTATCGCTTGGTGAAGCCGGGTCTTGCTCAACCATGGCTCGGCAGACGTAATTTTTACGGGTTCTAATATGCTTTCTTTCTTGCTGAAATCGATAGTCTATATTTTGATTTAGGTGAAAACTGAGCAATGTCCAGGAAATCTTAGACACACCAAACGCTTGCGGATAAGAGGGGACTCTATTTCAATTTAGAGCTGTTAGATTTGGGGTTATCAAACTTTGTTCTTATTTTCACCTAGGGTATGTTGCGATTTAATTCTTTCCAATCGTATCGCTAAATTTTGACCTCGGCTCTCAATTAGTTTATTCGACCTCAGATAATCCAGCCAACATCTAACCAACCCAAAAATTCATCCGGTCATTGAACTTTGATGTGAGCAACGCTTAGAAGATGTTCAAAAAAGTCAAGAGAGATGATGCATTTCAGTCGTTTAAGACCCGTGAATTAAAATTCTTCGGGCAATTAAATGTTTGGTGATCTCCCAGAAAATTAATGCCCCTTTCATCTTTTGTAATTCCTTGAACATTTTTGTACGGAGAACGTGATGTTTGACGGGATGAATTTTATTTGCTCCCGTCATATATAATTGGCTTTTCCATTCGAAACACAATTCGGCAACTAGCCCATCTTTGTAATTTTTCAACTTGAGGCTGGCATGCAAGTCTTGAGATTCCGTGCATGCATGCTTGCTCCGTGTTTTTAATGAATCGACAAGTTGGAATCATCTATCACGTATCAGAATGTATCTTATGCATCGGATACATCACATATCATTAATCACAGTCGAACTTGTTTAAACATCTGAGGACACGGCTCACACATTTGGAAACATGGTATAAGCGACGTAGGATTAGGTGTAAAGCGACAGTACGTAAAGACTAGATTTGATGGCACAAAAACCTTAACTTTCGTATTATCAATATCTCTACGATGAAGAAGTGCCAGGGCAATTTGGATGGACTGTCCTATAAAACCTTCATCACTCAATGACTGGAGAAGACGTGCTCCAACACGATACTACTGCAATGGCTCTGTGAGTGCTCAATGCGACCATTTTCAAGAGCATGATGAACCAAGGAAGGAACATGAAGCCGCTCAGACACATGAAAATCTGAAGCTCCAACTATAAGCACCTGTGTTACCATGGGAGAGTAAGGCTGCGTTTGGTTCAACATTTTGAAAGCCCATTGGAGAAATGCAAAGCAGTTTAGTTTAAAGGGCTTTGGGGGACATGCAAAGACCGTTTGGTAGACTGTGCTTTGAAAAGCAACTTTGAGATAAAAGCTGTTTGATAGAAACACATTTGAAAAGCCCATTTGGGTAATTAATTTAAGCTTTTTTTTTAATTTATTAAAATTGAAAAAAAATGTTTGCAATTTTTTAATAAATATTGACAACAATGTTAGATATACGTATTAATAATTTTACAAACTAAAAAATAAAAGAAATGAGACGTTCAAATGAAAAATTGCACATGATGGGATGTTCTTGCTTGTACAGCGTTGATATGTTTTTGACTCTCCCCTTGTTTGGTCAAGTTCCCTTCATCATCCAATGCTCCCAGGTAATTCAAGACCCCCAATGCTCGCATCAATGTCTCATGGGCAGGAGGGTCCGTGAAATCAAAATGCACATCGTCTATGCCTAGTTTTTTCAAGTTAAGAATTGTATTTGCAAGGTTAGACCGCAATATTTCTGGATAAGTCACAGGCTGAAGATCGTTATGGAAACTTTTTTCAGTATAAAGCCTAAAACATTTTCCTGGCTGAGTTCTTCCAGCACGTCCTGCCCTCTGGTGTGCACTTGCCTTAGAAATAGGAGATACCAATAATGATTCAACACGCACTCGAGGGTTATACACTTTTTGTTTAGCAAACCCAGGGTCAATAACATAAACTATACCATCTATAGTCAATGAAGTTTCTGCAATGTTTGTTGCCACTACAATTTTCCTACCAGGTGGACCACCTTCCTTCAAAGGAGGGGGAGCAAGTTCAAAAATTTTCTGCTGCATAGCAGGAGGAAGAGTTGAATACAGAGGTACTGGTTTAACAGGACCCACTTGTTCCCCCACATTACCAATTTCTTTTGTAATCTTGCGGCATGCATCTTCTATTTCTTCTTCTCCAGTGAGGAAAACAAGTATATCACCTGGAAGTTCACACATATGAATCTGCGCAACTGCACGGATAGCAGCCTCTAGATAATCTCTCTCAGGTTCCTGAGTATAGAAAATTTCCACCGGATGAAGCCGTCCAGGAACTTTCATAAGAGGCACACCACTAAAATAACCTTGAAATTTCTCAGCTTAAAGTGTAGCACTCGTAACAACAAGCTTCAAGTCGGGCCTATTCCTGAGAACTTCCTTCAGGAGCCTAAACAACACGTCCGTCGCCAAAGTTCTCTCGTGAGCTTCATCGAGAATTATAATCTTATAGCATTCCAAAAGTGGATCTGTCATTGCTTCTCTTAGAAGCATACCATCCGTCAAATACCTGAAAGCAAATCAAACGTGCATAAACATTTTTCAGATTGAAGTAGGGATGCTAAAGACAAGTAACACAACTATGCAAAATAACAGAAGTTTAAGTCATTGACATAACCAGGAAGAACTTGAAGAAGGAAACCGGTGCTTACTTCAAAACAGTTCTTGCACTACTGCAGTCTTCAAATCGAATACTATAACCAACTTCTTCTCCGATTGTTACATCAATCTCCTCCGCGACACATCGAGATACAGACATTGCAGCCACTCTACGGGGTTGAGTACATGCAACCATCATCTTCCTACGTTTATTTAGAGTCTCAATATCAACAGCTTCCAGTGCAAACTGGGGAATCTGTAGTGGAAAATTGTTTGCTTATTTAGCAGCCTACCTAAAATTACATAAAATTCATCTGAGATCAAAGAGTAACATATTAAGCAGGCCGCCACTTTCCATAATTACACATAATTACAACCTCAAGTTCTTTCCATGCATCAGACTCTAACCAGGCAAAGTCCCAGATCTTTCAACCCCACTTTAATCCCAAATGAGTCGCATGAACTATTTCCTCACACTTCTGCGCCGATGAGACCAGCATAAAAGTATGTCCAGAAGCAAAATTCGAAATGACAACATTAGGCAACCCCTTTAAACCTTTTTACCCTCCAGGCTCATTCCCTGTCCTTCCAGGCACTGTGCAAAGAGAAATTTGGAAGTGCCTTAATGGTAAGCATAAAGCAACAAAGGTGTCCCAGCTAAGCATGATAAATACCAACACAGGACACCCTGCAGTTGTTGGAAATATATTGGAGAAATGGAATCACAATGCAGTCGGACTTTGAGGCGTGTAATCACTCTCTTTTAGGATCAATTTGCTCCACAAGGTTGCTATAGGTTTCTGGCAAATTCCCTTCAGGATACAACAAAGTCACGGTGATATTACTGGATAGCAATTCCAGTAAATCTCCTAAAACTCTTTTGCGAAACAATGAAAGATTGGCTATATTGAAGGAAGACGAAAATGGAAGTTATATCGTTCGTTCTGTTCTGTCTCTCTCTGAAATGAACCGAAATTGTCCTATATATAAAATATAGAACACACCTCTTGGTTTGTGAACTGTCATTACGGACACACCCATTCATGTCCGAAGAATTGCAATTCGGACATAACCTTTCAAGTATGAAATTGTCAATTTCGGACACACTTTTTCAGGTCTTAAATTGAACAGTTTTGTCTGAACAATTACGAGCCAAAAATTAATTTCGAAATTAAAAAATAATTATTGTTGATTAAGGCTTATTTTGGTTTGCGACGCGCAAGCGTGCAAAGTGCTAAGTGCGCCTAATAATCGCGCCAAAATCGCGCACCCACACGCGGGTATTGTGGGGTCTAATCCACTCACCCATTTCTCTATTTACAATAGTAGATAATGCTTTAACTAATAAAGAGACTAGAACTTTCCTTTCTTTCCTATATAGGATAAGAAAAATGCCTTATGCGTTTGTTTTACAAACAAACACCAACAGCAGTCCTACGGACTGAATTTGTGTCACGGTTTCGAGATTCCCCACAGCAAAGCACCGTGTATGATTCATGAAGACCGGTCAAGTCTCCGAAGGTTTTCGGAGTCCTCTAGAATATTCCTAAGAACGGGCGATACGGTAATTGTACCATATTCTAGAGAGGTATTGCAAACGTGATTGGTTGATAAAGAGGTGCCATTCGATTGGCCGATAGAGAGGTGCATTTTCCACCATTACATTGGAAGGCAATCAATAGTTGTAATGAGAGGCCCTTTTGTATAAATAGGAGAGCTTTCCCTCTCATTTGTATTATCCAACACTTGAAATAACACAATCCATTCTCTCCCAGAAGCTTCTTTCTCTAACCACTTTCTCTCTTTACGGTCCAGGACATGGGGAACTTGTTCATTTAGCTATGAATCTGTGACATGTATAAATGTTTCCCTCATTTGAGAACATTTGGTAAAAGTTAATCAAGTTATTTTTTTCTATAAGGCCAGAACTAACCTCATGAAATTGCTTGGCATAGGTTGCAAAGACGTATATGCAGCAACATTTAAATAACATCCATCTCAACCAATGCTTCATATCACATAATGATAATACCATCCCACATATCAGGATACAAAGTATTACTAGAAAACAAGTGTCTGCACTAGAAGTCGCTGTCAAAGAGTCATAAGTTGTCTCAATCAAAATACAAGAATCAAGAGACTGAGGAAATTTTTACTATTTCACTTTGATCTCTGAAATAAAAACACTTGCATCAACAACAAGATAATAAGTTTCTGTCACCTATATCATGCAGAAGTATCCCTGGCTGCTCCATTCCTTTCTTGCTTTGCAAGAAGACATGCTTCATACATGTCCGTCACAAGGCGCGGGTTACTTTCGACGAGTTTCTAAATATTCTGGATGTTTTGTGACTTTATCGAAGTTGTCCAAGATTAACGACGTGGGGGCCTCGAGGAGAAGTCTCGGGTTGTGCTTGTGTGCAAACACATAATTGGACATCGAGTTCTCCCAAGTTAACGTGGATAATATGAACTCCACACAATGATCCTTGAGCTGCATCACCTCATACTTTTCGGCCGGGACTCATGCGACACGTCCCTTATAATAATTTTGTTGCTGCGGCTTTCTTCCATTTGATGCTCTAGCATTGCTTTAAACACATGGGACCAGAGCTCTATAGGGAAATCAAGCCTCGACTTTGACGAGTTCTTGTACTTTTATGACTCCATATTGTCGGAAGCAACCACGAGGAGCGACAGATTAGAATCGGTGGAGGGCAATGAAGGAGACGACGATCAAGAGACCGACCTTGCTGAGGCGTTCAAAGTGTTCAATTTGAATGATGATGGCTTCATTTCCTACGAGGAGCTCCATAGTGTCCTCTCGAGACTAGGGTTATGAGACAAGAGAAGCGGGAGAGACTATAACAGCATAATTTGCACATACGATACTAATAGCAATGAGAGGCTTGATTTTGAGGAATTTAAGAGCATGATGTTGATTACAATTTCATGATTATATCTTCAAGAATGTGATATGTGTCTTTGAGTCGGATTTGCTTTTCCATGCATCTTATTGGTTCTGTATACATTTATAGCTCCGTTCTTTATGAAGCTTCTACCATTACTCTCTCTTACTAATTTAGCTCTCTCTCTCTCGTGCTTTTTATGGAGCCAATATTTTGGCCATCTCTATATTCCTATTGTCAATACTATTTCTAGGTTGAAATATGCGAGGCTAATATTACATGCTCCGGATGCGGGTGAGTTTAACACACGTTTATCATTCAACAATGTTATAATGGGTTTGGTTTAGCATTTGAAAGAAGCTTTCAATTCGAAATTTCTTTTGCGAAATGCTGAACTGTTTAACAATTTTTCTCAAGAGAGCATTGGGCCAAATGTTGGCCTTGGGAAAGCTGAAATATTCAAGGCTGAATGCTCAATGCTGGTCCATCAAGTATTAAGCATTTCAGCCTTTCTAAGGATAGCATTTGGCGAATGCTCCCTTGAAAAAACTTGCCAAATAGTTCAGCATTTTACAAAGGAGCTTTCGCGCTGAAAGCTCCTTTCAAATGCTAAATCAAACCCATCTTTAGTCCTCTCGTACAAGCGTGCCTAGTTTTACATTCTACACTTTTGAACATTTCCTAGTGGTATTGAAGAGATCAACACTAGCAAATTTGGCAAGAGAAAGCGAGATGAAAGTTACTTTTGTCTTAGATAGATTGAAAAATTTCGAATAAGAGCCTGAGGTGCCTCTACATGAAGTGAATATTATTTCAAATAATGGCATGAAGTGCCTTCACTTTTTAAAATAAGGACTAGATCTCAAGGGCATTTGTCCTTTTACTTTTTTGATTTTTTTTTCTCTCTTTTTTACTTTTACAGGCCATCAGCGCCTTGGCAAAGGCCAGTAGGCTTTCGTTGACGCCCCACCAAAGGGTTGCCTTGCCCAATCAACAAGCTTGTCAATTTATGTACTCGCGATACTTCCATGGCCATGCCCATAAGCTATTTGATGAAATTCCCCACCCTCCCCAACACCATGTCTCACGGGTACGCGATCGTGGATGACTTGAGAAAATGAGGGCATTTCAAATCCATAATTAAGAAAATAAGAGTACTTCAAACCATTATTTAAAATTTTCTTTAGATAGATAGACTAATTTATTAAAAAAACGTCAGGAACTTTTATTAAGAAATGCTAGAAATATATAAAACTAATTTATTAAGAAACGTTAGGAGTTTTTATTAAATATTTAAGTTACGAATCCACCTATTTAAATATTTATTTATCATTTAAAAAATTATTTTTTGTCACGTAAATCAATTTTGTGAAGTCTTAATTTGCAAAGAAGAAGAAGATGTCTTACAAAAAAGGGAAAAAACCACAAAAAAAGCCACAAATTATACTCCCATCACACATTAACCATGAATTTTCTTTTGGACATAAAAAACCTCAAACTATGCCACCGTGACACAATTGCCCTAAACATTTTCTTGTAACGTCAAAAATCCTAAACTTGTACCTATGTGACACATTTACCCTCCGTCAAGGGTAAAATAACTTAAAATTTTGCTTGATCTATTAAAAAAATATCGCATATCGTCGGGACTCCTATAAAAAATATTAGATCAACCACCTATCAATTCTTAGGCTCCATTTGTTTCGTAGAAAATGAATGATAAAAACTATTGCATAAATTATTTACAAATATAAATGAATGAAAAATATTTTTAATTGTTCGTGAAAATATTTAGATATAAATATTTTTTTTTATTGACTAGTTATTTCAAGTAATACAAATAATCATTTTTAAAAAAATATTTTGCAAATCATTTGATTTTCGTGAAACCCTTAAATCTCTTTCGAAAATAAGGTTTTTTTATTATTTAAATCCATAAATTGTTACATTTATCTGACCATACTTTTTTTTTTGTCGGTCACTTATTTATGTTTTCAACATATTGAAAATATCCATGCATAAATTGTGCATGCAAAGAATTTAGTATTTTTTTTAAAATGTAAATGTACATGAAATATAAAAAATAAGTTCAAATGCTTTTTATTTTTATTTTTTATCTCAGCATTAGTACGTCAAAATAATCTCAACAAAAGATTATTATTTTCACTCATTTTCCAAAAGTTCTGTCATACTGTTTAATTCTGCAACTTCGCGCGCTATATGCGAATTGCGACTGCCATTCACTCGTCCGCGGTCATGAACGCGAGCATCTTCCTCGTCTGATACCTGCGATCTTCGCGAGTTCCACGCCCTGGTGATGCAGGATTTTCAGCTAGCGAGGTGCGTTTTCTTGTCGGGCTTGGCTCTCACATCCTCGAGTAAATGCTGTCTGATCTGCTGAGATTTCACAATCTCTTCGTCCTAGTCGACTATGAAACGTTGAGGGCAGTTATCGATACTTTCAGCCTCGGAGGGTGGGGGTGGTTCGTCGCGTTGGTTATGATTTTGGGATTTGCGTTTCCGCAGATTCTTTGATTTCCTCATGGGTAGGACGCATTTGATTCTTTTGAAGTTTTAATTCGATTCGAGGCTGCAATTTTTTTTTTTTTTTGGGGGTTTGTTTGGTTTTGGGCCAACACTTGTGTGATTGCAATTTAAAGCGCTCGAGAAAGGCTTACAAAGTAATGGATGCCTCCGACAATTTGTGCTTATTATCCTCCATTAAGACAATTTCTTCCTGCCGGACAATGTCTTTTCCTGTTTAGTTCCAGAGGATGAGAAGAGGTGTCACACCGCCAGCAAGGAGCTTTTGAGAATGCTTGTGCTAGCTAGCTGAAATAGAGTATAGTGGGTTGTTAAGTAAAAAGTATTGCAGAAGTTTTTAGCCTGGTGTGTATTGCATGTTATTTCTTTATCTGTAATTAGTGGATCGCCAAATCAAAACTCTGCGACGAGCTTGATACTCACGAACTCCAGGGGTGCTTCACAATCAATATTTGGCAACTTGTAGTTTCTGGCCTGAATGCAACCTCTCTTGGATGGGTCTGTTCACTGATAGAAGTTCTTATGAAGCGATGAAACATGAAAGCTGGGGAAGTTTTCCATTGGAGTAGGGTTTCCATAAAACAGAAGCGTAGAAGAAGATCCGTGTTAGGTTAGCGAGGTGCTTTGCAACTGGATAATATATGGCTATCTCAGAATTCAGCTAGATTACACTGAACGTAGCAGTTCTTCAAGTTTAATCTCGGTCTAGATTAATGTTACTGGGAGCACTTAACTCCCTCATGAACTGCAATTCAGGTTCATCGTCTAGATTTTGGGTACTTATGCGAGATCCTACCACCCCCACCATATTATTAATAGATCTCAATAGAAACCTATTTGTGCTAGATTAGTCTGGAACAAAATCTTGTACATTCTTATGCTTTTTTTCGTAATTTAAGTTAGGAGGGAAATGGATGGGAAAGGAAAGAAAGGAAATAAAAAGGTAACAAACTGAATGGAAATTGTAAAATCACTTGTAAATGTGGAAGGCAGGCACTACTATATGTACAACCAAAGAGAATGCACTTGATGCAATCTTTCCTGGTTTTTGTTGGAGAACTGAAAAACCCATGAGTATATCGTGTTCTCATTGCAGTTAACAAATGGAGAGCAATGTGATTGTTTCTTGTGAAGTGGAAATGCAAACCACACACAGACATGCATGTATATATGCAAAATCACCTGTAAATGTGGTTGTTCTTTGAGCTGCTTTTGTGCTATTTTGGGGATGGCTTGATTTCAGGCTTTGCACCCTTTTTGGTGTGATGCTTGCTGGAAAATTTTATGGTACTAATTTAATGCGATCTCGTGTGACCGTGGAGCTGATTGCTTTAGTATGTTGTTATTTGGATTTCCCCTTTGTTCTTTATCCTAGTGTCCATGTAGCTGCTTGGCCTGTCTTAACCTTTGCATCTCCTACCGCTCTCCACAACGAGTTTCTGTAATTATTCTTTGGCTTATTCTGCATGCAGGAGCAAGAAGGTTGAAGACTGTGGGATAGTGATTGTTCAGGAGCTGTCTGGACACCTCCTATAGACCTTTGCTTCATTGACCTTATGCTAGAGCAGGTGAATAGGGGAAATAAACTTGGTTTCACTTTAAATGATGAGGCTCGGAGAGATCGGGTTTATCCATTCAACAAGGTTTTCAGATTGCACTTCATAAATGATTTGGTGAATTGTCGTTGTGATTGTCTAAAAAGGCACTATGAATACATAAGGAATCTTCTTGGGCGAAGAGGTTTTCCATGGGAAGGACTGAAGAAGTTAGTACGAGCAGCTTATGATGCTTATATTCAGGTGCATCTTGATCCCTGCTCTAGTTATATTTATAATTATCAGATTCTGTTCGATGCATGTAACACGTGGTTCATGTAGGGAAATTCAGATCTCAACTCACACCAGACTGAATCTGACCCAGATCATTGTGTTTTAAGTTTGATACGTGGAATTTCACCATCTGTTATCCAGCTGCATCACCATAATAGTTATTATGACGTTAAGCATATCTAATGAAGTTATTTCTTAGAAAAATTGCTTATCTCCTTCTTTACTGGGGGTTTTGGTAGTTTCAGTTAAGTATGTATCGGGGTCATGTATAGTTTCTAAGTTCATAATTTTTCACCCTCATGTGTGTTTGTGTTTCCTTCATTTTGGTTAGGGAGTAGATCTGTTTTGTGGTCGTTGATCAAGGTGCTTGCTCTGCCCTTATATTCTGATTGATCATTATTCTGAAGGGACATAAACGAAGCTACAAGAATTACTGGAGGAGTAATTGGATGTCACCTACAAGCCTCTTTATGGAAGTTGACAACCATGGCCAGGGAGGTACTGGTCTCCGTCTCTCGTTCTCGCCCATCAAGAAATGCACAATCTTCCTAGTTATCCTCTCAACTCTCGTTTTTTTCCTTCTTATTGTCCCACCACCCTCTTCATCTTACATTCCTCCTGTACCCGCAGTTCCATGGTGATCCCTCAGTAGCAATGTCAACCCCATTACAGCCAAACCTTGTTCTCTCTTGGCTGACCACAGTGGGATTGTCAACTACTGTGCCCTCCACTCTTGACTCTTTGACCAAAACCCATATCTTTCAATCCTTTTTCTATCTTTATTTCTCCTTATTTATTTCTATATCCTTATCAAAACTGCGCAAGACCATTTCTCTATTGTCACCACCAAGCTCTCCTCTCACCTGAATTGGGACCCCAGTATGGGTGTGGTTACCCTTCTTGCCCTGGGAAATGGTTCCCCTGATGTGTTCTCTTCTGTTGCAGCTGTCCGATCTCGACAATATAGGACAGGTTTTGGTGCTATGCTTTCTGCTGGCGCGTTTGTATCAGCATTTGTGGTTGGTTTTGTTGCAATATATGCTGCACCTTTTTCCTTAGATGCAACACAGTCCGTGGGAGATGTGCTCTTTTACATGATTGCGACATTGTTATGTTTTGGGTATACCTGAGTGGGGAGATTTTTATATGGCAGGCATTTGGATTTGTTGGATTTTATGTTTCTTTTTTGTTGTCTTTGTATTTTGGATGGATTTGGGATCAGAGAGAGAGAAGGGCGAGGCTGAGGTGTGTCTGGTTGGACACAGTGAATTATTAATGAGTTTGCAACATCTGATTACGAGAGGGGAAGCATTGATGATAGCATGCGAAGGGTCAAAGCAACTTCCGGATTGCATCGCACTCTTAATAAGGTAATTCAGAAAGGTCAACTTCATTTCTGACATTGTCTTCTTTCTTCAGAAAACTAATTCCTTCTGTGAGAAATGCTATAAATGCCTCACGGAAGTCATTCATTAATGGTTGGAGACTGGAATGAAGGTTTACCAGTTTTGCTGATAAAAGTAGAGGAAAATTTTCACTTAATAATGAGATCCATACCTTTCCGTGGCAAGGAATCTTGGAGCTAACTAGTTGTACATGTTTCCTTACTGTTGTGGTTGATGATAACATTTTCAGCAGAAAGTAATTTGCTTGTTATATATTGTTAAAGGGCCAAGACTTTATTTTCAGAGTTCTGCTCCTTGATACATAGATTTATCTCTTAAGGACCACCAAGGAATTCAGATCTGATTATATGACTTAAATCAAGAAGGATCTTCTCAGGGTCTGGGTGTATTGAGAACTTTCTTCATTGACAAACAGTTGGTGTTATTTTAATTTCATGAATATGCTAGAGTAATGACAAGCTGTAAATATATTAGTTTTACTACAAATTTATTGTTCTGCAGTACTTATTCCATTGACTAAGGAAGCAAATCCCACCATATGGGTATGTGTAGAAGAGGGTGCTGCTGCTCCGGAATCTTAGGGTCTGAAGCAATTTTTAAAGGAACTAATGGAAATGTGCAAGGATTCTGAGAGAAGAGAGTTGAGAATAAAGTTATTGAACAGATTATATTTATAGCTCAATTAATGTTATTGAAGTTGCACTTTCCTTGTCATTTAACTGTGTCGATTGAGGATAAAGCTGATGTAAAGGATGGTTAAGATATAGTTGGAACACAATCATGTGTCCAATAATTTGCAAAGAAAAAGAAGGTATTTGAATGGCATCAATGTTGACAAAGATGGGGAAGACATTGAATAAGAGTAAAAGTTAAGACTAACCTCTGCACATCTAAGAAACCTTTGACTGGGCATTAAATATAGAGTTTTTTCATCTAGACTGGTTTTACCTTGATCTTACTTGTATTTTCTAATGTGAACAGATTTCTAAAGCATGGGAAGTTCCTGTCTCTTTTCTTCTGAAGCTCACTGTTCCGCAACTTCACCTTCAGAATGGAACAGATTATACATATCTCTCAACATTATTTTTTGCCCACTGGCCCTTTTATGCGCTTGCAACTCTTTCATGCCAATAGATCATCCCATTGTTTTCCTTGTTCCGAATACCCATTTTCCTCCGTGGCTCATTGTTCTCTTCACAAGCTCATCTTTCGCCATTCTTCACCTCATCATGGAGAAAGAACCACCAAAAACTGACCAACGGTTTGTAATTTTGGTAGCACTTGTGATGAGTGTGTTCTGGATATCTACCATAGCAGGAGAGCTTTTGAATTGCCTTGCAGCTATGGGGACATTTCTTGATTTGCCCCCATCACTTCCTGGGCTAACAGTGTTTGCATGGGGAAATTCAGTGGGGGACCTGGTTGCCGATGTGGCCACAGCTAAGGCTGGCTAACCGGCAATGGCCATGGCTGGGTGTTTAGCTGGCAATGTTCAACATGCTTGTTGGGCTTGGAACTGCTTTGGTTATGCAGACTGCCAATGTGTATCCAGAAGCTTATGTACTTCACTTCCGTGTGGGTATCGTGATTGCATTTGTGTTTCTGCTTCTAAGTCTGATGGGCTCTCTTTAGTGATAACATGGTGCAGATTTTGGGTGCATAGGTTTTGGGGATTCTCTCTTGTGGATATCTATGTTCTTTTTATGATTACTAGTGTAGCTATTGCCAAGTTTTCCATGTGACAGTTGCTGAAAGTTCATCCATGAAAAGTTACTGCCCCTACTTGCACAATGTCTCTACTTGGTGAAAGGACAAACATCACAGGGACACTGGAATGTGCAAGAAACACCTGATGAAGGCTACTGAGTTTTCTGTGTAGATGGGCAGATTTTGAGGATGGGACAGAACTTATTGTGTTCGGTATTTTGCTCGTTTGTCACAATCCATTGGTATACTAGCTTTGTTAATTATTAGGATTCACAAAGATTTATTCCGATGGAAAATGCCATTGGTAAGCTTCAATTTCATATATCTTGCAGTGGAGTAGTGTTGAAGTGTTAATGGCTATTTGTTGAGTTTCTACAATGGATTCTGAATGCCACCTGCAGTTAATAGTAGGCCATATGCTTCTCCTGTTCTTTGTGCATAATTGGCCATAGTTTTTGCTTCCCCATCAAGAGGGAGCACAAATTTATGGTTTGCTTGGTGAGGAAGGAACAACTGCATAGTGGGAGAACGAATTTTCAACAACCCACACAAGTGAAGATGTGATAGCTGCAGAGACGTAGCCTGTCTCATCTTTTGATTGGAACCTGTGGTCTGGCAACAATGTTTTATGAGTTACCCTGCAAAGAAATGGTGACTCTGAGTAAGTTCATATACATTGGGGCCTGTAATTGCGATTGCTTAAACGGTGTATGTGTGAAGCTTCAAATTTAAAATTTCGAGCAACTGTACGTTTCGCAATCAATGCTTCTCTGAAAAGTCCATTTGTAATCATAGTATTTTCTAGACTCTAGTATTTAACCATCTAAATATTTCGCAAACCTTTCGGAGCACGATAACGTTGGATTTGCAATTCGAGGCTCACCGGTTGTTTGGATCCCCGGAATGTCAGGTTTCTTGGTCAATATGCTAGAGAGTATTTATTATTAGATAGGGATGAACAATAAGAGCAAATATAGAGGGCGATAAGTCAGCCTATGACAAGGAGGGAGATGCGATTGGATAGGATGAACGGATACAAATCCAGACAGAAATGAGATTCATGCACGTCAAACTGTCGCTGCCACTTCCACTTCATTTCAACTTCCATAGCCATGGCTTCCCGATCACTGCCACCGCCACTTTCGACGAACGCCACTACCACAAATCTTTCGCAATTTTAGTGAAGACCCAGGCATGAGGATGCCACATTAACATTTTGCCTAAGAATTTAGACTCTGATCAAAGTACACTAATTACAAAGAAGAAAAAAGAAAGTTTCCATATATCAAGTGGCTAAGTTTAATTTTAAGTGACCTAATGGAAAAAGGATCTGGCTGGGGTAACCGTCCTCCGTCATATCGAGGAGCGACGGTCAAATTCTGGCCTCATGTTGACTTGTGAGGAAATTGGTGACTTACTCCACCAGTTTCTTCTTTTAACAATTCATTTTTTTTTTAGACTTTTATAATTATTGCAATCTCTCATAATATCACCAATGTCACTAGTGTATTTTTTTTTTGAAACCCATTGATATTTGTAGAAACAAATCAAAGAGACAATATTCAAACAATAAGAAACAAATCAAAGTAATGATATTCAAACAATAAGAAATAAATGAAGAACTTAGTCGCAACTTTTAAAATAGTGGATATTATTCTTCGACAAAAGAAGATTATTATGTGGATATAACTTTCTTGCAATAAAAAAAGCAAAGATTAACCAACCTTTATCCACAGTTATATCTTATTCAATTACAAAATCCTACAATAATCAAAAGTTCAAAGTGTACAAGATGATTACATTCCTATTTTTTGAGTCATTAAGTTGTTTTTTTATTTGGGAACAATATCCACATAATATTCTTTTTTGGCCGGAGAATAATATGCACTAGTTTAAAAGTTGCAATTAAGTTCTTCATATATTTCTTATTATTTGAATAATATCACTTTGATTTGTTTTTGCACATATCGACGGGTTTAAAAAAAAAATACACTAGTGATATTGGTGATATTAGGCTAGATTGCAATAATTATAAAAGTCTAAAAAAAATGAATTGTTAAAAGAAGAAACTAGTGGAGCAAGTCACCAATTTCCTCACAAGTCAACGTGACGCCACAATTTGACCATCGCTCCACAATATGACGGAGGATGGTCAGGCCAAACTTTTCCATGGAAAAATTAGGTCAAATTCCATAAATAAATAAATAAAAACCCAGCTTTAAGTTCAATTTCAAATCTATCCTGATTATTTTTTTGTTTAAAAAAAAATCCCAAACTTTAGATCAAATTTCAAATATGCCCCAAACTTTTTTTTTGTCTAAAAAAAAATGGCAAACTTTAAATTCAGTCTCAAATCTACCTTGAATTCTTTTTTATCTCAGAAAAAACCTCAAACTTTAAGTCAAGTTCCAAAATTACCCCGAACTTTTTTTTTGTCTTAGAAAAAACCCCAAACTCTTGCATGGAGCAACAAGGAACTCCCTCGCCCATTGGCGTTACCCATCAGTCCTCTCTTAGGGGGTCAATGGTATCCATTCCTCTTCAGAAATTAACTTCTAGCTAGAAATTGATTTTTCTACTTCTACTCTAGAAGTAGACTTCAAGAGTACAAATGATTTTGGTAAATAAGAGAAAATTTTTACTTCTAAAAAAGAAATGATAATAATTTAATATTTTTT
>BCNH02000006.1:32083464-32093733 GCA_001662345.2 Metrosideros polymorpha var. glaberrima | reverse complement strand
AAATAATAATATTTTAATATTTTAAATATTTTTCTTCTTTCTTCCTCCTTGTTGGTTTTGGCCGACAAGGTCGTCGGTGCTCGTAGGGCAAGGGCTTCACAGCTCTTGCCTCGTGGCCGGCGAGTTTCAATGACCTCGCTGGCCAAAACTAGCAAGGAGGAAGGAGGAAGCTAAGCAGGAAGAAAAATTAAAAAAATTAAAATTTTGAAAATTTTGAAAAATATTAATATTTTGGCCTGCCGGCTTGCCAAGTCAGTGCCAGCAAGCAAAAGAGGACTAAATTGACATAAATACAAAAGCTTTAGGATTCAATTGGCAAACTTAAAAGGTTTAAGACTGAATTGACATAAATTTAAAATGTTTAAGACTAAATTGACAAACTTAAAATGTTTAAAACTGATTTGGCAAAAATGCAATATGTTTATGACTTTTTTGACACTTTTTCCCACCCAAATCTCTTTCTTTCAAATTACTTAGCCTCAGTTCGTTTTCTAGAAAATATGACATTTCTAGAAAACATTTTTCAGAAAGTTGTTTTCTAGGAAAATGACCATATTTTTCGACGTTAGGCTAAAACATGAAAATGGACTGAAAAATATTTTCCGCCGTTCGGCAAGGAAAATATTTTCCTAAAGAAAATTACCAAAAAATTGAAATTTTTAAATTTTTAAATTCGAATTTTTGATTAATTTTCTTTTTATATTATCCTATCCTTTCTTTTTTCTTTTGCCTTCTTCTTCATTAGCCGATCGCTGGCAACGACGATGGCGGGCGAGCTCGATCCTCGCTGGCCTATGGCGAGGTCGAGCTTGCCAGATCCAGCGAGGTTCAACTTCGTCCGAGGTTAGTGAGACTCAGTCTCGCTCGGGGCTGACGAGGCTCAAGCTCGCCAACTTGGAGGGAGGCCTCGCCTCGCCTTGCTCAAATCGTGCTTACCCCGCCTCGCTCAAATCGTGCTTACCCTTGGATTTGCTGAGTTTCTAGTCCAACAATGTCGATTTGTAGAGCTCGACCGGAGATGAGGAAGAGCGAGAGGGGCAAGCGCTTGCCCGAGGTCGCCATAGCCTCGCCAACCTCTGGCGACCTTGGGCCAGGCTCGAGCCTCACCAAGCATGCTGATCCAAGGGAGCTCGACTCGCTTGTCGACCTCGACAATGCATATGAAAGGGCCAATGGGCTATATATATATATAATTTGTTCCATTTTGAAAGGGAAGTTATTGGAATAGTGAACTTAAGAAGAAAAGAGACAGGAACTTCCCATGCTTTAGAAATCTGTTCACATTAGAAAGTACAAGTGCGATCAAGGTCAAACAAGTCTAGATGACAAAACAAGTCTAGACGTTCAGTGTCTTTCCCATCTTGGTCAACATTGACGTCATTCAGATACCTTCTTTTTCTTTGCAAATTATTGGACCCATGATTGTGCTCCAACTATATCTTGACAAACCTTTACATCAGCTTTATCCTCACTCGCGTTAAATGACATGGAAATTGCCACTTCAACAACATTGATTGAGCTATAAATGTATTCTGTTTAATAGCTTTATTCTTAACTCTCATCTCTCAGAATCCTTACACATTTCCATCAGTTCCTTTAAAAATTCCTTCGAACCTTAAGATTCCCGGAGCACAGCACCCTCTTCTCTACATACCCATATGGTGGGATTTGCTCCCTTAGTCAATGGAATAAGCATCGCAGAACAATAAATTTTTGTAGTAAAACTGATAGTTTCACAGTTTGTCACATTACCCTAGCATAGTCCCTGAAATTAAAATAATACCGACGGTTTGTCAATAATGAAGGTTCTCAACATAGACCATTATCACCCTTAACCCCTATGACTGCCAGAAAAGTCTACTCTGAACCCCAACTTCCGCGTCTATTTCCAAACTTCCCCAAGAAGGTCCTTCATCTGAATTACTTGACGGTCCTTAAGAAATAAATCTACGTATCAAGGAGCAGAACTCTGAAAACAAAGTCTTGGTCCTTTAACAACATATAACCACCGGATTACTTTCTGATAAAAATGTTATTATCGACCATAACAGTAATTAAACATGTCGCAAAAGGTATGCATCTCATTATTAAGTGAACCTTTTCCTCTGCTATTATCAACAAGACCGTTAACACTTCATTCCAGTCTCCAACCATTAATGAGTGACTTCCGTAAGGCATTTATAGCGTTTCTAACAGAAGGAATTGGTTTTCCGAAGCAAGAAGAAGATGTCATAAATGAAGTTGACCTTTCTGAATTGCCTTACTAAGAGTGCGATGCAATTCGGAAGTTGCTTTGACCCTTCGCATGCTACCCCCATCAATGCTTCCCCTCTCGCAAATCAGATGCTGCAAATTCATTCGATAATTCACCGCGTCCAACTAAACCCACCCCAGCCCCGCCCTTCTCTCCCTCTGATCCCAAATCCATCCAAAATACAACGAATAATAATAATAATAAAAAACAAACATAAAATCCAACAAATCCAAATGCCTGCCATATAAAAATCTCCCTACTCAGGTATACCCAAAACAAAAACAACGTCGCAATTATGTAAACGAGCACATCTCTCGCATCTCTCACAAACTGTGTTGCATCTGAGGAAAAAGGTGCTGCATAAATTGCAACAAAAGCAACCACAAATGCGGGCACAAATGTGCCAGCAGAAAGCATAGCATCAAACCCTGTCCCATATTGTCCAGATCGGACAGCGGTGACCGAAGAGAACACATCAGGGGAACCATTTCCCAGGGCAAGAAGGGTAACCGCACCCATACTGGGGGTCAGATTCAGGTGAGAGGGGAGCTTGGTGGTGACAATAGAGAAATGGTCTTGCGCAGTTTTGATAAGGATATGGAGATGAATAAGGAGAAATAAAGATAGAAAAGGGATTGAAAGATGTGGGTTCTGGTCAAAGAGACGAGCGGAGGGCAGAGTAGTCGACAATCCCACTGTGGTCAGCCAAGAGAGAACAAGGTTCGGCAGCGATGGGGTTGACGTTGCTACCGAGGTATCGCTGGGAAACTGTGGGTAAGGAGGAATGTAAGATACAATAAGAAGGAAAAAGGCGAGAGTTGAGAGGATGACGAAGGAGATTGTGCATTTCTTAGTGGGCGAGAACGAGAGACGGAGACCAGTACCTCCCTGGCCATGGTTGTCAACTTCCATAAAGAGGCTTGTAGGTGACATCCAATTACTCCTCCAGTAATTATAGTAGCTTCGTCTTGTCCCTTCAGAATAATGATCAATCAGAATATCAGGGCAGAGCAAGCACCCTGATCGACGACCACAAAACAGATCTACTCCCTAACCAAGTGAAGGAAACGCAAACGCACCGTGAGGGTGAAAATTACGAACTTAAAAACTATAGATGACCCTGATATATACTTAACTGAAACTTCCAAAACCCCCAGTAAAGAAGGAGAAAAGCAATTTTTCTAAGAAATAATTTCATTAGAAGATGCTTACCGTCATAATAACTGATATGGTGATGCAGCTGGATAACAGATGGTGAATTTCCACGTATCAAACTTAAAACACAATGATTTGGGTCAGATTCAGTCTGGTGTGAGTTCAGATCTGAATTTCCCTACATGAACCACGTGTTACATGCATCGAACAGAATCTGATAATTATAAATATAACTAGAACAGGGATCAAGATGCACCTGAATATAAGCATCATAATCTGCTCGTACTAACTTCTTCAGTCCTTCCCATGGAAAACCTCTTCGCCCAAGAAGATTCCTTATGTATTCATAGTGCCTTTTTGACAATCACAACGACCATTCACCAAATCATTTATGAAGTGCAATCTGAAAACTTTGTTGAATGGATAAACCCGATCTCTCCGAGCCTCATCATTTAAAGTGAAACCAAGTTTATTTCCTTTATTCACCTGATCTAGCATAAGGTCAATGAAGTCAAAGTCTATAGGAGGTGCCACACAGCTCCTGAACAATCACTATCCCACAGTCTTCAACCTTCTTGCTCCTGCATGCAGAAAAAGCTGAAGAATAATTACAGAAACTTGTTGTGGAAAGCGGGAGGAGACGCAAAGGTTAAGACAGGCTAAGCAGCTTCACGGACAGCACAAAGGGGAAATCCACATATCCACATACCAAAGCAACCAGCTCCATGATCACACGAGATCGCATTAAATTAGTACCATAAAATTTTCCAGCAATTATCACACACCGAAAAGGGTGCAAAGCCTGAAATCAAGCCATCCCCAAAATAGCACAAAAGCAGCTCAAAGAAAAACCACGTTTACAGGTGATTTTGCACATACACATGCATGTCTGTGTGTGGTTTGTATTTCCACTTCACAAGAAACAATCACATTGCCCTCCATTTGTTGACTGCAATTGAAAACACGATATCCTCATGGGTTTTTCTGTTCTCCAACAAAAACCAGGAAAGATTGCATCAAGAAGCGCATTCTCCTTGGTTGTACATATAGGAGCGCTTGCCTTCCACATTTACAAGTGATTTTACAATTTCCATTCACTTCGTTTCCTTTTTGTTTCCTTTCTTTCCTTTCCCATCCATTTCCCTCCTAACTTAAATTACCAAAAAAACAAAGCAAAAGAACGTACAAGATTTTGTTCCAGACTAATCTAGCACAAATAGGTTTCTGTTGAGATCTACTAATAATATGGTGGGGGCGGTAGGATCTCGCATAAGTACCCAAAATCAAGACTACGAACCTGAATCGCAGTTTATGAGGGAGTTAAGTCCTCCCAGTAACATTAATCTAGACCGAGATTAAACTTGGAAGAACTGCTACGGTCAATGCAATATAGCTGAATTATGAGAGAGCCGTATATTATCCTCAATTTAATGGAAACTAACAGAGGGCAAATTTATCACAGGTGTACTAGTTTAGGGATTTTTTGTGGTTAAAAAATTAGTTTGAGATAAATTTATCACATGTGTACCAGTTTGCGGTTTTCCATGGTATTAACCTAAAAAAAAATTAGGGGAGAACCAATGAAACAAAAGTGAGATTGTACTTCTCTTGATAAAATACTCAATTTGTAAGAGGTTAGTTTTGTCTTCACAATCGTTAATTGGGGATTGAGTTATAAGGGTAAATTAATCAAATCCAAATCTGACATCGATGAACTGGGGCATGGGCGCAAGGGACCTGAGCACTAGCACTGGAGTCTCGGGCATGGGCACTGAGGTCCGAGGCCTGGCCTCGATGGACCTGAGCACAAGCACTGAGGACCCTAGCCTAGCTTCAATGAACCCAAGTGCGGCAACCAAGGTCTTGAGCATGGGTCTATGCCGAGGTCCCGAGCTCAGCCTTGATGGACCAGGGCTTGGGCACCAGGGATCCGACCCTAACCCTTAGTCCCGGCCACAATGCCATGGGCCAAGGAATTGAGTGTTGAAGTTTCCATGCCCAAGAGTAGAGTTTCTGGTCTAAGCGCCGGTATCTAATTATATTTTGGAAAATGATTTTAGATTTTTTTTAAGAGAAAATTATTACCCTTTAAGTTTTGGTAGGAAAACCTTTTTCGTTGGCTCATTTTCCCAAGCGATCAAAATACCCAAAAATGATAAAGATATTTTTGTGAAACAAACGAAGCCTTCTAAAATGTTCTATTGATTATAGAGGCACTTATTGAGAACATATACGCGGAGTTGTAATGTAATATAATCCACGGTGGTGTTGGCCTCCACCCATTGCTATTTTCACATGAAACCTAAAGAACTAGGGAAATTTCACCAGGACCCTAAGAAGTAAATAAGGCTCGCTCATGAGAGAGAGAGAGAGAGAGAGAGCTTTAGCTGGTTTGAAGTGAAAAGGAAACAACTTCACGAGAGACGCTATTTCCTAGGTAAATTACTCTAAATTTTTTAAGAAAAAAATCACAAAAAAACTCCAAACACACTAAACTATTTTTTGTGACATCAAAAATTTTAAAATTGTACACGTGTGACACATTTACCCCAAACTTTAACTTATACATATGCGACACATTAATTCCAAAATCTTATTAACATGAAAAAATATTTTTCTGGGACACCAATTTTTTGGAAATAAATGTGTCACACACATATAAGTTTGAGGTTTTTAATGTTATTTGAAAAAGTTTGAGGTAAATGTGTCACACTATATAATATTAGGGTAAATGTGTCATATAAGTACAAATTTAAATATTTTGATGTAAAAAAAAGAGAGATAAATATATATAGTTAAGGGTTTTATTTATTTATTTATGGTTTTTACCCAAAATTTTTAGCAATCTCTTTCGTTTTGCTCTTGGAGAGACCCTGCACTGCAAAAGACTTCTGACCTAGATTTATTTCATTCACTTCCTTACTCGTCTTTTACCTTTTTGTCTCATGAGTCGAGAGGTTTCGCAAGAGAATTAGCTCTCTCTCAGCAAATGCAGCGACCCTGCAAGGAGGAGATCCATTCCATGCGGTGCACTTCCTGCAAGGAGGTATTCGTCACGCTTGATGCCGGCACGTGCAGGCAGTGCTCCGAAGAGACAAGTGAGACCGAGGAAGAGCTCAAGGGAGAGATCGAGGACTTAAAGGCCAAAGTCGCCTTCTTGAGTTTCTGGTCTCCGACCGGCAACCACCACCATGACCCCGGGTTCACCGACGTCGTCTTGGCCGCCGATAACGGTCCCAGCGGAGGCCCGTCTATGCCGGTGCCGGCTCACAGGGCTATTCTGGTGAGCATCGGCTTTTACTCGGTTCATTGATATCTTTGCTGGTTTTGCTTTAAATTAAATTTTGGGTGTTTCTTTCTTTGTTTTTGCTCTGATCTCCGTTTAAATTTTGGGTTTTTCTTTGTTTTTGCTCTGATCTCCGTTTGAATTTGGGAACTTCAGAACAGGCGCAAGGTCTAGTCCACAGCGATTGAGCTTCAATTAGTTTGTAGTTAATTTTTGGGTGCGTTCGAATGCACTGTTCCTTGCTCCAAGTTCCAATAGCGGGCGTGTCTTATAGGGTGGTGATTGGTTGCGTGATCAATGGTAAATAAGTGGTCAATTACGTCACGAAGAAGTTTTAGAATAATTCCTGGTGAAGGTGAAGAAGATAAGATGGGGGAACATGGTCTTTATGAGTTCTCTCAGTCATTGGACGAGGAAGGTGCGGCAAACCATTGTATCCTGAATCTTTGTTCGATAGTCTTACTTTCTGCAAAGTTAACGTGCTTGACTGTGAAATAATGCCGAGGAAGGAAGACAAGATACTCATGTGGGAGAGCTTATAGTGGATATATGATGGTCTTACAACGGGGTTGGTCAGAGTGTTATGAAATTCAGTTGTCTGGGTCGAGCTATTAAGGTTTCTCAGATCTTTCATCTTACTTGAGGCAGAGAGGAGTTATAAGAGAGGGAAGAGCAATGCTCAGAGGATTTCTTTAGAAGTTTTATCTTCCTTTGGCCCTCGTGGGCATTCCTGCAAACGATTGTTATTGAGAAAAGGCCACTGTATTGGTAGCTTGTGCTGATAGATTTAAGTAAAGGAAACCTACTGTGGATTTGCAGTTGGACTTTTAAGATGACTTTTATGTGTTCATGAGAATTTGGTAACATGGGATGTGCTCACACAGTGGTAACCTATGGCTTACTAGTTGACAGCAATCACTCTTTGCCTTCGCCACTTGGAAGTCCGTGACAGGGTGGTAGCTTCAGTCTGAAAGTAAAGAGTGCCCCAAAAAGTGATATTACTTGAGGATAATGAGTTAGGGCTTGCATGATTAAATACTTCTGATGCCCTAGAGGAGGTCTACACAACCCCTTTAACTAACTCGCCATCTTGAACTTTCATGCTGTCATATTCTTGAAGAACGGTACTTATGTTATTAATAGCTGAATGAAATCCTCTAGCTATCTCCTGCCCGTCAGTTAAGCCAGTCTTCATATTTCTTGTGCATGAGGATATCATTTAGAAGGCAGCCACTCTAGAATTGGCAACCGTGTAATGTAACAAACTTCCTTTTGTAAATGACTACGCTTGCCACAAAGATACTCTTCAGAGATGCTTGGATAGGGGTCGCATAAATAATTCACATAATTACCATCCTCATTGTTGTGTACTGGAGCAAAGCTAACCAATTAAAATGAAACTGCAATTATTCATCTTAGATTTATGCCTTTTGTCCACTTTAAATTTTATATAGCGGGTCACTACCAAACTAGTTCTGTTAGATCACTTCTTTCCTCCTCAAACAAGTCTTGACTAAATCACCAAGATTTCTAAACATATGCATTCAATGATCAATCTGTTTGGTGATCCGGCCTCAAAAAAGAATGTTGGACCTCTTCCTTCTTTCTTTTCTGGCCTCAATAATTGCTTGGAGTGGTCTTGGTCTTCTCTCTTTTTCACCTAAACTTAACTTTCTTATGTTTACTTGAGTTTTCAAGATGCAATGCCAAAGTTAGCAGAGTAAATAGTTGTTGAGTGTGTATATTCAGCATTATCAACTCAATATGAATTTCTACAACTCTTTATCTAGAGACTTGCTGTAAAATTCTGCCACAGTACATGCTTGTGGCCGGATATATATGGTGAAAATGGGGGTTGCGACTACATTTGGAACTGCATTGTGCTAAAGATGCACCTACATAAGACATTTCCACTAACAGATTATGTCTTTTACTTCCTAGTCTGATCTTAAACTCTCTTTTAGGTTGATCTTGAAGTTTTTATATTAGCTTTCATCTATTCAGGCATTAGAAGTACATATTTGTTTGCTTGGACTGGATTTCTAAATCAGAGAGATTCTCAATTTTATTTTGCAGGCCTTCCTTTTATTTGCCTGGAATGTGGCTTTGTTGAGTTGAGTGGAATGTTAATCTCCACTTGAAGTGACGTGTTTAGTAATTGAATTGCTGGATACTTCATTCATTATGACTCTTTCACTAGATTTGATTTAAGCGATGCTTGAGCGACCGGATATGCATTTTGCCTGTTGCTGTGCATTTCATTGTAGTTATCAACTCAAACATCACAAAGCTTGAGTCATGGTCTTTCACTTGGCATAGGAGACTTATGGGCACAACATAGTTCACATAATTTTTGTAGTCGATAACGATAGCAAGGACATGTTCAAAAGCTTTGCTCGCATGCTCATAATATTTATTTCAGGAGTTTCTTCAATTTAGCAAACTCCTACTCATAATGATAAGATGCATAAACATCTCCTATCAAAATACCGAGTTTTCACACTGGAAGAATTGCGTTTCTAAGTGCTCTTATTTTTTGTTTTACTATCAGGCTAGCCGGTCCCCAGTATTTAAAGCAATGCTCGAGAATGAGAGGGAAGAAAGCCGAAACTGCACCATCAAGATAAGTGACGTGTCATATGATGCCCTCCGAGCATTTGTTGGCTATCTTTATGCCGGAGCATGCCTCGATGAGCAAATGGCTTGTGAGCTTCTAGTATCGGCCGAAAAGTACCAGGTGAAGCACCTCAAAGCTTATTGTGAGAAGTTTTTGGCATCCAAATTAAACTGGGACAACTTGATCATATACTATGCCTTTGCACACCAGCACAACGCAGAGCTTCTCCTTGAGGCCGCCTTGTCCTTAATCATGGACAACTTGGATAAACTCAGAAATCATCAAGCATATTCGGAACTCGTTGAAAATTACCCATGCCTTGTGGTGGAGTTATACGAAACATGTCTTGCAAAGCAGAAAAAAAAATGCAGCACCTAAGGATACTTTTGCGAAATAATAGTCTTGTCTGGAGAAAGGAATTTTGTATCCACAGGGCTTTCTTAGTTTTAATAAATCTTTTTCCTACAGCAATAGGGGATTCTTAGATGATTATGACGACTTTGGCTTTGGGGAGCATATTTTGATTTACTAGTGAAAGCCATTATTTAGGTTCGGTACCATCCATTTGAGTTACTTTGGTTAATGTATGATAGGGACCAAACTTTGAAACTTTGCCATCTGAGCTTGGAGTTAATTTGTCTCTTTTCTCTTGGTTCTCTTGTCAGTAAAAGAAGTTTCTAAGCCTGAAAATCTTGCCTTCTACTTCTTTGAGAAGGCAACATGCTAGTGAAGAAATCCTCTAGTGGACATTTAGGGCCTATTTGGTAACGATTCTGATTCTCTGATTCTGCTCTCCGGAGCAGAATCTCGTTTGGTAAAAAAAATGATTCTGAGCAGAATCTCGTTTGGTAAAAAAAATGATTCTGATCCCAAAAAGTGTTTCCAAAATCAGTTTTGAAGCCTAAATAAGAATCATAAAAAAGATGATTATTTGTTCTAGAATTACTTTTGAGAAAC
>BCNH02000006.1:32046605-32083263 GCA_001662345.2 Metrosideros polymorpha var. glaberrima | reverse complement strand
TCTTTCTCTCTTTTCTTTTTCCTTTTTTTTTTTAGTAATATTGGTACAGCAAAGAATGATGAAGGAAAAGGTGAAGGTGGTTGCTTTTTTTACGAGGGGTTTCGAAACGCCTGAAGTTAATTAAATCTTTCTTTCTATTGTTGGTGCTTTTTGTGAGGAGAGGACTAAAATTAGTGAAGGTAAATGCATCACCATGCAAGAGCGTTTCTCGTTCCCATGGTAGCCTTACAATTCACCAAGGCACACCTTCTGCTCTTTTCTTAACACACAGTTGCCAAGAGTCACCTCTTTTTTCTCTATTTCTCTCTCTCTCTCTCTCCTTCCCACACCCACCCCCACACACACAACCTCACCTGAATTTTTTTATTTATATTTTTCATCATCAACAATAACTCTTCATTTCTCTAAGATAAATGTACATATGTATATTTTTCATCACTTCTTTATTTAATATGTTGCAAAAAATCATTTTTCTTTATGATTGTATTTGTGTGATGGCATAGGTACTTTATAGCTATAATATGTAATTATTTGACTTTAATGAAAAAATTAGGAAGATAGATTGTTTCTGGGAATACAAATTATATGCAGTTACCAAACGCGTTTCTATTCCAGGAACAGAAATTTTGTGTAGTTACCAAACGCGTTTCTGATTCTCTGAAACTCATCCATGAACCAGAATCAGAAAGAATCACTTCTGAATAAAATCATTTTTTGAAATCAGAATCGTTACCAAACAGATCCTTAGAAGTTACGCAGGAAGCGTGATGTGGGCTGATAGAAACTTATTATCTTGTTGTTGATGCAAATGTTTTTTATTTCATAGATCATCAAAGAGAACTAGTAAAAATTCTCTTCATTCTTGTATTTCGATCGAGACATCTTATGACTCTTCCCATTGCCTTTTCGGCTTAGGGTTGCGACTTCTTATTTTTACTCCTGTTTTCCTTTCACTTAAAGTAACTCACCCTTTATATATTCCGCGTCTTCTAGTGTAGACATTTGTTTTCTAGTAATACTTTGGATCTTGATCTGTGTGATGTTATTATCATTTTGTGATCTAAAACATTGGTTGAGATGGATGTTATCTTAAATGTTTTTGCATATAAACTTTATATATGCCTCTACAACCTATACCATTGAGTAAAGCAATTTTATGAAGGTAGTTTTGGCCTTGTTAATTGATGGAAAAATATAACTTGAATCACTATTAGCGAAAGGTTCTTAGATTAGGTAAGCATCTATGCGTCACTGATTCACAGTTAAGGGTGTGCATGACAAAATTTATGTTCTAGAAATAAATTTTTGAAAAGAAATTGATTTTTCTATTTCTGTTTCAGAAATCAATTTATGAGCAGAGAAACGTGTTTGATAACGATACAAAATTTCTATTCCTGAAACATAAATTTATTTGATGACAACATAAAATTTCTATTTCTCTGATGGCGATGATTTCTGGAACAAAAATTATGAAATAAAAATATTGTCATGCGCAAAATGAACAAGAACCTCGTGCCCATGGCTCAGTCTTTAGGAATGCAGGGTGTCTATTGGTTTTTATCATGCTTAGATGGGACAGCTGTCTTGAACAAGTGGTTGTGTTTGTTGCTTTATGCTTACAATTAAGACACTTCCAAATTCCTCTTCGCACAGTGCCTTGAGCGAGCGACAGGGAAATAGGCTGGAGGGCAGAAAGTGTTGCCTAATGTTGTCATTACGAATTTTACTTCAGGCATACTTTTGTCATTACCGATAAAACTACCCACTCAAATGCATAGAATGACCGATTTAGATTTTAGTACTATAAGAATCATGGAATTTTAAGGGTGTTCTAATGAACTTGATGGTGGACGCCAAATCCAAAAGTTCCCTATATATAGTGTACATAAAGCTCCACGTGAGTGTTAATTGATTCCATCGCTCACATACAACAAATGAGCTCAAATTCCATCAATGACTGTTTGCTTTATAGCTAGGGACTTTAATTTTTCCTTGTGGGGGTAAGGGACAGAACATCTCTTGTACCGGTGGTATGTATATGTCCAATGAAATGTCGATAGACTGTTGGATGTATCGATTATTTCATGGACATCGACCTTCAATTAAATTTCAGCTCAATCTGTCTCCAAGCAAGAATTATTGACGAGCAGCTATACATGCAAACAATCATTTACTTATTATCTTTTCACCAAGACTGAAGATAAAATTCTAGGTAGACTTATTCAGCTTACATGCACTAAATATTATGCGATGAGAGTCTGTCGGGTGACTTAATATATCAATTTTGTATACCATTCTTAGAACATCTTTACTTTGACTCACCCCAAGCTCGACAACTCTCAAGCAATGCCCTTTAGCATGTTTGAAAAAACAAGATTATCGTGGTTGAGGGTTCGCATATGAACTATGATTATCTTAATTAGCGTCTTAAATGGAGTCCAGAGAGCCAGATCATATAGACATTTGGAGGAAAAAAGGGGGAATATGTTGCATCTCATTCTGCCAATGAAATATAAAATATGGGCACCACATTTTTAAATGATTGAACAAGTTATACTTAGGTTAATGATGAATGGGGTACTTTTTGATACGTGATATATGATCTTCAACTATCGATTCATACAAAACACGAACTAAGCATGGATATCCAGACTCTCAAGAGTTGCATATCACCTGCATGTTAAAAAAATTCAAAGATGGGCCAATTGCCAAATTGTATTTCAAATGGAAAAGCCAATTATATACTACGGTGATGATCCGGGCAGGAGCGAATAAATTGATCTTGTCAAACATCATGTTCTCCGCACAAATTGTTCAAAGGGGCATCAATTTTCAAGGAGACTCCCAAACAGTTTAAACGTACCATCTTGACTTTTTTTAATGTCTTCCGCACGTTACTTACATCAAACTTCGATGACCAAATGAATTTTTTGGTTGGTTGGCAGTCGTATAAATTGATTGAGAGTGAAGTCAAAATTTAGTAATACATTTGAAAAAAAAAATCAAATTGCAATATAGCCTAGATGAAACTAAGAATGAAGTTCGACAACCCCAAATGTAAAAACCCCACACTGAAATATAGTCTCTCTTATCCGCAAGCAATTAATTTGCCTAAAATTTGCTGAACAATGCATAAATTTTGGTACTTCTAGCGTCATTTTGTCCCTAAATCATAGAATAGATGAATATCATGACCGATTTTAACATAGATGTTTGTTCTATAAAAAAAGAAAGCATACTGGAACCTGTAAAAACCATCATTACATCCGTCAAGCATTCATTGAGTAAGACCAAGCTGCTGTCATGACATCAAGTGCGCACTTCACTTCAATAAAAGAAAGCCATTATTACATCCGTCCAGCATTCATTGAGTACGACCAAGCTGCTGTCATGCGGTACACAATTGCTTCAATAAAAGTTCACCTTTGAATCTGACAAAACTACAAATTCATCCCGGAATAAGTAAAAAGGGCAACGAGATCCATCAACAAACCGGGCAGAAAAGTTATCCGAAGCTCAAAATTCCATCAGGTGGGATCAGAAAATTGAGTGATTTGTCGTTGATTTGCAAGAAAAGCTCTGTGTCGTTGATTTGCAACAAATGCTCTGTATATCTTCAGCAAAAGACTTGGGTCGTTGTTAACAAATTCCCTGAATTCTAGATGTTCGTCGAGTTTATCTATGTTGTCCAAGATTAAGGACAATGCAGCCTCAAGAAGAACCTTCGCGTTTTGCTGGTTCGCAAAGGCATAATTTCTCATTGAGTTGTCCCAGTTTAATTTGGATACCAAGAACTTCTCACAATAAGCTTTGATGTGCTCCACCTGGTACTTTTCGGCCAATACTAGAAGCTCACAAGCCATTTGCTCATCGAGAAATGCTTCAGCATAAAGATAGTCAACAAATGCTCGAAGGGCATCATAGGACATGTCACTTATCTTAATGGTGCCGCTTCGGCTTTCTTCCATCTCATTCTCAAGCATTGCTTTAAAAACTGGGGATTGGCTAGCCTGATTGTAAGTAGAAAATTAAAGAGGACCCAGAAATGCAATTCTTGCAGTGTGAAAACTCGGATGTTTATGCATCATATCTATATGAGTCAGAGTTTGCTAAATTGAAGGAACTCCAGATATGGATATTATGAGCATGCAAGCAAAGCTTCTGGAACACGTCCTTGCTATCGTTATCAATTACAAAAATTATGAAAACTATGTGTGCTCAGCAGTCCCCTATGCCAAGAGAAAGACCATAACTCAAGCTTGTGTAATGTTTTGAGTTGACACTCCAAAGAAATGTGCATGGCAGCAGGCAGAATGCATATCCAGTGGCTCAAGCATTGCTCTAATCAAATCTTGTGAAAGAGTCATGATGCAGAAGTTCATATCAAGTTGATAATGCTGATTATACACACTCAACAGCTATTTACTCTGCTAACTTTGGCATTACATCTTGAAAACTCAAGTAAACATAAGAAAGTTAAGTTTAGGTGAAGAAGAGAGAAGACCAAGACCACTCCAACCAAGTATTGAGGCTAGAAAAGAAAGAAAGAAGAGGTCCAACATCCTTTTATGAGACCGGATCACCAAAAAGATTGATCATTGAATGCATATGTTTAGAACTCTTGGTGATTTAGTCAAGACTTGTTTGAGGAGGAAAGAAGTGATCTAACAGAACTAGTTTGGTGGTGACCTGCTATATAAAATTTAAAGTGGTCAAAAGGCATAAATCTAAGATGAATAATTGTAGTTTCATTTTAATTGGTCACAGGCCTTTTCTGAAATTCCCAATTCAAACAGAGATGAGACCAAAAACAAAGAAAAACCCAAAATTTAAACGGTGATCAGAGCAAAAACAAAGAAAAACCCAAACTTTAAACGGAGATCAGAGCAAAAACAAAGAAAAACCCAAAATTTAATTGAGATCAGAGCAAAAACAAAGAAAAACCCAAACTTTAGATGAAAGCAAAATCATATCAATGAACCGAGCAAAAGCCAATGCTCACCATAATAGCCCTGTGAGCCGGGACCGGCATAGACGGGCCTCCGTTGGGACCGTCCTTGGCGGCGACCAAGACGACGTCGGTGAACCCGGGGTCATGGAAGCGACCACTGAAGTGGTGGTGGCGGCCGGTCGGACAACAGAAACTCAAGAAGGCCACTTTGGCCTTCAAATCCTCGATCTCTCGCTTGAGCTCTTCCTTTGTCCGTTTGGCCTTCTCGTAGCACTCGTTGCACGTGCCGGCATCGAGCGTGACGCACTTCTCGCAGGGTCGCTGCATTTGCTGAGAGAGAGCTAATTCTCTTGCGAAACCTCTCGACTTCTTAGACAGAAGGTATTGAAAGAGACGAGTCAGGAAGAGAATGAAATAAATCTAAGTCGGAAATCTTTTGCAGCGCACGGTCTCTCTACGTGCAAAACGACCAAGAATATAAATATAATAATGAAAATCAATTTCTCACGGCAACTCTGAAATCTTTATTTGGATTTAATTAATTTACCCTTATGACTTATCCCCAATTAATTTCCGTGAAGAATAATAATTGCGAAGACAAAAAATACCCTCTTTCAAATTGAGTATGTTATCAAGAAAAGTACAATCTCACTTTTGTTTCCTTGCTTCTCCCATATATTTTCTTTATTTTCAATTCCAAGTATCTTCTTTTCTTAACATAATTCTCTTTTATTTTCTTTTTTGTACTCAACCATGTGATAGCTTGAGGCCAGCACGAAGTGATTACAGCAAAGAGTTTATGGCAATCTATTTGATTTATAATACAATAAAAATTAAAAGGCAAGCAATAAAATACATATAGATTATAAATATATTGTTTAGTTAAAAGTATTGCTTACGTAAAACGAAAGAGTATCGCTTATTGAAGCGAAGTGAACACACGTTGCCATGAAGCAGCTTGGCTGATGTAACAATGGTTTTTTTTACCGGTTTCAACATGCTTTCTTTTCTCTTTTTCTTTTTTCTGAAGTCGATCGCCTATATTATGATTTAGGTGAAATCTCAGCAATGTCCAGGAAACTTTAGACAAACCAAATGCATGCGGATAAGAAAGACTATATTTCAATTTAGAGCTGTTGCATTTGGGGTTATCAAACTTTGTTCGCCTAGGGTACGTTGCATTTAATTCTTTTCAATCGTATCGCTAAATTTTGACTTGGCTCTCAATTAGTTCACTCGACTCCGGCCGAAACACCAACCAACCTAGAAAACTTCGTCCGGTCACTGAACTTTAGTGAGTAAACGTTTAGAAGACATTCAAAAATGTCAAGAGAGATCATGCATTCCACTCGTTTAAGACTTGTCAATTAAAGTTGTTTGGGCAATTAACAGTTTGGTGATCTCCTAGAAAATCAACGCCCCTTTCATCTTTTGTAATTCCTTGAACATTTAGTCGAAGAACATGATGTTTGACAAGATGAATTTTATTTGCTCCCTTCTAGATCATCACCGCCGTATATAATTGGCTTTTCCATTTGAAATACGATTCGGCAACTGGACCATCTTTGTGATTTTTCAATGCGATGCTGGCATGCAAGTCTTGAGATTCCGTGCATGCATACTTTCTTTGTGTTTTTAATGGATCAATAGGTTAGGATCATCTATCACATATCTATCGAAGTGTATCTTATGCACATCACATATCATTAATCATAGATAAACTTGTTTAAACATTTGAAAACATGGTGCACACATTTGAAAACATGGTACCGCCGGTTAAAATGTAAGCAACGTAGGATAAGGTGTAAAGCGACAATAAGTAAAGAGTAGATTTGATTGCACCAAAACCTTGATGCTACCGCAATGGCTCTATGAGTGCTCATTGCGCCCATTTTCAAGAGCATGATAAACCACAGCGGGAACACTAAGCCGCTCATAAACATGAAAATCTGAAGCTCCAACTATAGGTTCTCCTAACATCTGCAATAAAGCAAATAAGCAAATGAGAGGATACTATAAACACCATGTTACCATGGGAGAGTAAATATCACATAATTACAATCTTAAGTTCTTTCCATGTATCATGGAGGTGAGCATGGTTCGAGTGGGTCTAGAACTGGGAACCGCATACTGAGGACTGGTTCCGAAAAATTGAAATCGAGAATTGCCCGTTGATTCCATGGATCTACCTAGGAACCAAAGGTTCTCGGGTGAATCCATAGAACTGGTCCCTAAGAGTCGATGGGAGTTAACAGTCGATGATGTATATGTCCAATGAAATGTCGAAAGACTGTTGGATGCATTGATTATTTCATGGACATTAACATTCAATTAAATTTCAACTCAATCTGTCTCCAAGTGAGAATTACGAAAGTTTCCTTTTCGGACTCAAATTTAAGACATATCTTTAACAGCCCTCAATTAAATCAAACTCCAAATTCATCAAACAACAATAACCCTAAAAAATAGCAATATGCACTAGCAGTAACTCCTCAATTTTGAGTAAAAGCCCTCGATTAAATAGATCTCCAAATTCATCATCATCCCTATACGCACACTTTCTTTGCAACCTACTACTTTTTTTCTCTAGAAATTTTATTCGAAATCTCGAGATTATGCAAAACAATTGCAATAAATATGGAGAGAAGAGACTAATGAATTGAGAGCAATAACCACAAACACGTTAGGAGGTTTAAATTTCTAAATTCAAACAAATTCCCTACACTTTCTCTGCAAATTCATCATTATCCCAATACCCACACTTTCTCTACAACCTACTCCTTTTTTTTTCTCTGAAAAATTTTATTTGACATCTCAAGATTATGAATAACAATTGCAATAAATATGGAGAGAAGATAACAATGAATCGAGAGCATCAATCACAAATACACTATGAAGCTTAAATTCCCAAATTCAAACAAATTCCCTAAACTTTCTTTGCAAATTCACAAACAGCAAGCTGCACTAGCATCAGGCTGTGGATTTTGAGTAAAAGCCCAATATTAAATCATTCTCCAAATTTATCAAACAATAATAACCCCCACAAATAGCAAGCTGCACTAGCAGCAACTTGTGGATTCTAAATAAAAACCCTCAATAAAATCGATCTCCAAATTCATTAAATAATAATAATCCCTACAAACAGCAAACTACACTAGCAGCAGCCCAATCCCTAAATTTTGAGTAAAAGCCCCGATTAAATAGATCTCCAAATTCATCAAACAATAATAACCCCTAAAAACAGCAAGCTGCACTAGTAGCAACCCTTGAATTTTGAATAAAAGCCCTTGATCAAATCGATCTCCAAGTTCATAAATAATAATTAAAAAAAAACCCCAAAAACAGCAAGCTGCACTTCTAGCAGCCCCTTCTCTGGACTTTGAGTAAAAGCACCTGATTAAATCGATCTCCAAATTCATCAAACAACAAGAACCTCCAAAAACAGCAAGTTGCACTACTAGCAGCCCTTTCTCTGGATTTTGAGTAGAAGTAGTCGATTAAATCGATTTCCAAATTCATCAAACAACAATAATCCTCACAAACAGCAAGCTGCACTAGCAACAACCCCTTCCTTAGATTTTGAGTAAAAGCCACCGATTAAATTGATTTTCAAATTTATCAAACAACAATAATCCTCACAAATAGCAAGCTGCGCTAGCAGTAGTACCTCCTTTGGATTTTGAGTAAAAGCCCCCAATTAAATCGATCTCCAAATTCATCATCATTCCTATCCACACACTTTCTCTGCAATCTACTCCTTTTTTTCTTTGGAGATTTTATTCGAAATTTCCATATTATGCACAACAATTGCAATAAATATGGATAGAAGAGACCAATGAATCCAGAGAATCAACCACAAATACACTAAAAAGCTTAAATTCCCAAATTCAAACAAATTCTCTACACTTCCTCTGCAAATTCGTCATAATCCCTATACACACACTTTCTCTACGAACTATTGTTTTTTTTTTCTCTAGAAATTTTATTTGAAAGCTTGAGATTATGCATAACAATTACAATAAATATGGAGAAACGAGACCAATGAATTGAGAGCATCAACCACAACTACACTACGAAGCTTAAATTCCCTACACTTTCACTGCAAATTCACAAACAACAAACTGCACTAGCAGCAGCCCGTGGATTTTGAGTAAAAGCCCCTGACTAAATCGATCTCCAAATTAATCAAACAACACTAACCCCCATAAATAGAAAGCTGCACTAGTAGCTACTCATTCCTTGGATTTTGATTAAAAACTCTCGATTAAATCGATCTCCAAATTTATCAAACAATAATAACCCCCACAAACTGCAAGCTGCACTAGCGGTAGTCCCTTCCCTGGATTTTGAGTAAAAGTCCCCGATTAAATCGATTTCCAAATTCATTAAATAACAATAACCCCCAAAAATAGCAAGCCGCACTAGCAGCAACTCTTGTATTTTAAATAAAAGCCATTGATTAAATCAATCTTCAAATTCATCATCATCCCTACACATACTCTTTGCAACCTACCCCTTTTTTTCTCTGGAAATTATATTCGAAATCTCGAGATTAAGCATAACATTTGCAATAAATATGGAGAGAAGAGACCAATGAATCCAAAGCATCAACCATAAATATACTATGAAATTTAAATTCTCAAATTCAAACAAATTCCCTACACTTCCTTTGCAAATTCATCATCATCCCTATACACACTTTCATTATGAACTACTCCTCTTTTTCTCTGGAAATTTTATTTGACATCTCAATATTATGCATAACAATTGCAATAAATATGGAGAGAAGAGACCAACGAATTGAGAGCATCAATGACAAATACACTACGATGCTTAAATTTCCAAATTCCCAAATTCAAACAAATTCCTTACACTTTCTTTGCAAATTCATAAATAACAAGTTGTACTAGTAGCAACCTATGGATTTTGAGTAAAAGCCCTCGATTAAATCGATTTTCAAATTCATCAAACAATAATAACCCTCACAAACAGCAAGCTGCACTAGCAGCAGCTCATTCCTTGGATTTTGATTAAAAGCCCTCGATTAAATCGATCTCCAAATTTATCAAACAATAATAACCCCCACAAACTGCAAGCTGCACTAGCAGCAGTCCCTTCCCTGGATTTTGAGTAAAAGTCCCCAATTAAATCGATTTCCAAATTCATTAAATAACAATAACCCCAAAAACAACAAGCTGCACTAGCAGCAACTCCTGGATTTTAAATAAAAGCCCTTGATTAAATCGATCTCCAAATTCATCATCATCCCTACACATACTCTTTGTAACCTACCCATTTTTTTCTCTGGAAATTATATTCGAAATCTCGAGATTATGCATAACATTTGCAATAAATATGGAGAGAAGAGACCAATGAATCCAGAGCATCAACCATAAATATACTACGAAATTTAAATTCTCAAATTCAAACAAATTTCCTACACTTCCTTTGCAAATTCATCATCATCCCTATACACACACTTTCTTTATGAACTACTCCTTTTTTTTCTCTGGAAATTTTATTTGATATCTCGAGATTATGCATAACAATTGCAATAAATATGGAGAGAAGAGACCAACGAATTGAGAGCATCAACGACAAATACACTACGATGCTTAAATTTCCAAATTCCCAAATTCAAACAAATTCCTTACACTTTCTTTGCAAATTCATAAACAACAAGCTGTACTAGCAACAGCCTGTGGATTTTGAGTAAAAGCTCTCGATTAAATCGATTTTCAAATTCATCAAATAACAATAACCCTCACAAACAGCAAGTTGTACTAACAATAGCTCATTCCTTGGATTTTGATTAAAAGCCCTCGATTAAATCGATCTCCAAATTTATCAAACAATAATAACCCCCACAAACTGCAAGCTGCACTAGCAGCAGTCCCTTCCCTGGATTTTGAGTAAAAGTTCCCGATTAAATCGATTTCCAAATTCATCAAACTACAAGAACCCCATAAAAATATCAAGCTGCACTAGTAGCACCCCTTGAATTTTGAGTAAAAGCTCTCGATTAAATCGATTTTCAAATTTATCAAACAACCATAACCCCCACAAACAGCAAGCTATACTAGCAATAGGCCATTCCCTGGATTTTAAGTAAAACCCCTTGATTAAATCAATCTCCAAATTCATCAATGAATAATAACCCTTACAAACAGCAAGATGCACTAGCAACAGCCCATGGATTTTGAGTAAAAGCCCTCGATAAAATCAATCTCCAAAATTTTCAAACTACAATACCCTCGACAATCAACAAGCCGCACTAGCAACAACCTAGTCCCTAGATTTTGAGTAAAAGTCCGTGATTAAATTGATCTCCAAATTCATTAAACAATAATAACCCCCAAAAATAGCAAGCCACACTAGCAATGGCTCGTGGATTTTGAGTAAAAGCCCTCGATTAAATCGATCTCGAAATTCATTAAACAACAATAACCCCCACAAATAGCAAGTTGGACTAGCAGCAGCCCCTTCCTTGGATTTTGAGTAAAAGCTCCCGATTAAATCGAAATCGAAATTCATCATTATCCCTATACATACACTTTCTCTACAACCTACTCCTTTTTTTCTCGAGAAATTTTATTCAAAATCTCTAGATTATGTATAACAATTGCAATAAATATGGAGAGAAAAGACCAATGAATCAAGAGCATCAACCATAAATACACTACCAAGCCTAAATTCCCAAATTCAAACAAATTCCATACACTTCCTATGCAAATTCATCTTCATCTTTATATACACACTTTCTCTACAACCTACTTTTTTTTCTCTGAAAATTTTATTTGACATCTCGAGATGATGCATAACAATTGTAATAAATATGGAGAGAAGAGACCAATCTCACCAGGATGAGTGTACGAGTCGGATTGGGATTGGCGTCTCGCCCAAATCGTCCGCGGCAACCAAGTGGATGTCAAGGAACCGGAGGTGGTCGTCGGTCTCCATCGTCAAGATGGAGGTCTTGGCCTCCAAGGCCTAGACCTTCAGTTTTAACTCTACCTCACAGCCCTCGCAGTTCCAGGTGCCACTCGTGCCGCGTAGGTTAGCGCTGGCACTGCACCTCACGAACTCCGTCCAGGGCTCTTCCTCCTATCAAATACGCCGTGCATTCAGACGCTGCATTGTGAGTGAGGGAGAAGGGGAAGATGCAACTGAGTGAGTGAGCAAGTCGCGAGGGTTTTGGGAGAGAGCTAATTCCAAAACCCAGGAATCGAGTTCGGTCGCTGCATTTTTGGTAAGTACACGTATGTATATGCAAGCGCAACATGCAGAATGGAAAAAATATAACAAAATAATCAGGGAAATATTTCAATTGAATAAATTAATGTCCATTCCAAAACTACGCTCAACCAAAATGAATATTACTTAATTAAATGGATGTATTTCACTTAAAGTAAAAAAAATTTCCTTAAGTTTAATTATTATAATAACACTTTATCTTTGAAAAAAGTTACAGATTTATATCTCACTGGAGTAAAATTTAAACCCCCCAAAAAAAAACAGATTTAAAACTCATCTTATTGCTAAAACGTTTATATATAATTTCGAGTATGGATTACATGACTAATTGAACAAATTGAAGTTAATGAGTAGATTATTTCATTTAGGTGAATAAATGGCAATTGAACGAGGTTGATACACCAGGGAAGACAACCTCCATCTTCGACGCATTGGTATGCTGATCGGTGATGGGCTGTCCTTTTCTTTGTCCTTCCTATGACTATCATGGACTTGTTCATTGGGTTTTCATTCCTCAGAAGAGTTGTAGTAGTTATTGCAGACAGTTGTAATTAGGGTTATATAAACAAAATTTCCCGTGGAAACAAAAGAAACGAATTAATAAAAGGAAGTCAAATTGTGCGACAATCTCTCTCAATATATGGAGAACGGTCTGGGAGATGTCTTTAAAAATTGAGTGATAATATCTCTTTTTTCTTGTCCCTTGTCCTTAACTGGTGCATCTGAGCTATCCTCCATCTCATTAATAGGCTTCCTCTATGTTCTCTTTTCCAGATCAGGAGAAGAGTGACTAGGATTTTGCACCACCTGACAAGCAGGATAACATAATCGAAGCATCAACCATGAATGTGGAAAGATGAATACTGCGGTTGAGTTTCAGTTTAGTATGGAATTGTTAGTCTGCAGATGTGTCCCTGATTGGGGGACTTAACGTTATTGTTGCTACTAAGGAATTTCATGTAGGACTCATAAAATATATTTTTTCGGAGAAGATGGGTAACCAGCCAGCAAGTAGAGTTCTGTGTACTAGAATGATAGTGTGGTTAATGACGTATTTGTAGGAGTGTCCATTGTTTTTCCGGGGAAAGTTCTATATGCAAATTCCATGCTCGAACCCCTTTGAAGTGCAAACTGGCACCTTTTATTGATAGTTTTATGTAGAATTTGATATTGTGCGGAAGCATGTGTGTGCAAGTATGTGGTGTGTGTTGCGCTAATTTGTCTCTCGTAATTGGTACGGACATCGGATAAAATGATAAACAGAACAAGTGCAGCAAAATAAGATGGAGAAACATAGATTTACGTGGTTCGACAGATCACCCTGTCTACATCCACGAGGCAAACACACGGAACTCATTTGTATAATCAGAGAAAATTACAATGCACACCCCTCAACTGGATAAACATCGAACAGTGGGTCGCACTCTCAACTGTGAACCTTTTCTCATTGCACTCCATTTTGTTTTGGAGTTTTGGGGACCGTGAAACGTCTTTGAATGCCATGCTCACTACAAAATCTAAGAATTCTTGCAGCATATATTCTCCTCCATTATCAGTTCTCAAACACTTTATTTTTGTTTCTTTTTAATTTTCTACCAATGCTTTAAATTTCTTAAAAGAAGCAAAAGCATCTCTTTTCCTTTTAAGGATGTAAACCCAAACTTTTCTGGAAAAATCATCGATAAATGAAATAAAGTATTTGGCACCACCCAAGGACTCATCAGGAGACTCCCAAGTGTCGGAATGTATCAAGTCCAAAATATTATGACTTCTTGCTTTGGAACAACGAAAGGGAGTACTATGAAACTCTCCAAATAGGCAATCTTCACAAAAGTCTAAATTAATAATCTTTAAACCAGGAAGAAGACCACGATCAAGAAGTACCTTTAGTCCCTGCATGCTCATGTGTCCCAACGCCCGTGCCAGATAGTTGCCGACTCTGTCACAGCATTGGCGACTACGGCTTCACTGACTATGGTCTCTCCAATTAGCTTGTATAAACCGCCTATCAATTCTCCTTTCGCCACGATAAGTGCTCCTTTGACGATCTTAACTCGTCCCTTTTCCAGAGTAATCTTATAGCCATTTTCATCAAACTTTCCCAGCGACAGTAGACTTTTCTGCAGATCTAGTACATGCCGCACACCTAATATTGTATGCGTGATGCCATCAAACATGGTAACATGAACATCTCCAATCCCCACAATATGACATGAGTTATCATTGTCAATGTATACTGTACCTCCATCACATAAATGATATGTATGGAACCGGTCTCTATGTGGTGTCATGTGGAAAGAAATGCCCAAATCCAAAATCCATTGATGTTGCCCGCTCTTTATTGGAACTGCAGACATCACCTCGCCATTTTCGGGTAAGTTTGCATTTTCAACGATGTTTCCTTGGGAATTTGTTGATGATGATGCATTTTGAGAATCAAATTTGAGATTTTGTTGATTCTCCTTGGATTTACAATCTTTACGCATGTGACCATTTTGTCCACATTTCCAACAAGGACCCAAAGTTCGCCTCTTTGACTTGGACCTTGACTGCTTTCTCCCACTAGAACCTCTATTCATGGATCTTCATCTAGCCATCATAGCATTACCAGAAGTGCTCTTGAGAGTTTTTCTACGAGACTCCTCCGTCAGCAACGTAGCTATAATCGAATTCATGTCAAGATCCGCTCCAATACTGAGATTTATGATCAAGGAATCCCATGTATCAGGCATAGAACATAGAAGAAGTGTTACCTTCTTGTCATCCTCGATTTTGACGCCGATGGAAGTCAATTTGCTCAATAGAGTGTTGAACCTGTTCAGGTGCTCTTGAAAGAGGAGCCTTCCTTCAACTTTAAACTGTATAATTGTCAACGAAGAAAAAAAAAATTGTTTGACATTGTTTTCCCTTGGTATAGATTCTTCAATTTCTCCCAAAAGCTTTGGCATTGGTTTCATTAGAGACATTGAAAAGGACAGAATCATCTAAAGCCAAAAGTAGGTCCGCCATTGCCTTTTGATCTTTCGGTGCAAAATCCTCATCTTTCATCTCTGTCGGCTTTTCATCTTTACCGGCAAGAGCAACTACACAACCATCTTTCACCAGCACCGCTTGCATTTTCAGCTTCCACAATGGATAGTTGGATCCATTGAATTTTGGCACCTCGAATTGTAGAAGTCAATGCGGCCATCGCGCAAAGCTGAAATACGTACGTTGACGATGATCATGTGCAGCACAGGCTTTTTGAACCGTTGGCTTTGATACCAATTGTTGCACTTATCTGTCTCATGTAATCAGTACATACGTCGGATAAAGTGATAAATAGAACGAGTGCAGAAAAATAAAGATGGAGAAACACAGATTAACGTGGTTCGACAGATCAGCCTATCTACATCCACGGGGCAAACACACGGAACTCATTTGTATAACCAGAGAAAATTACAATGCACACCCCTCAACCGGACAAACACAGAATAGTGGGTCGCACCAGTTTATCTCAATGCGTATGATCAGACAGACCTAATGAATGGATATGTTTACTGGGTTGGACTTGGCATCTTTGACTCTGGTGTGGAGGGTCCTTTTTGACTCAATAAGGGAGCTCATAGATTAAATAGTAGAAACGAAAGGTTATATTTTTGGGGATATGTTATTTTCGCAGGTAGAACGAGGTGCAGTTCTAATGGAACATGGAACTGCACTTGATGCTGGGTGGTTTCCATCTAAAATGCATTCGAAAAGACTAAAACTTGATACTATTGTTGGTGTAATTTGTTGTATATGTGCATCTTAACACACTTCTTCTGCCTCTAAACACTTGAAAGGACGATGGCTGGACATATCTTTATTTTACCTTCTGACAAACAATGAGAAAGATGAATCAATGAGGAAGTGGTTCCTTTTGTATGATTTTTTCTATAGAAATATACGAAACAAACTTCCTCTAAACCATCGTTAACTCCTATTTACCCGGCAAGGATAGGATTGGGTACCGTTTGGATGAGCATAAAACATGTTCGGAAACCTCAGAGAGTGAAATGGACAGTTGGATGTATACCTACACTAACATTGCTGCCTGTGTGTCCTCGAGGAAGAATTTTATATCGGAGAAAGACATTACGGAATTAATTGTCTTTTTTCTGTGGCACCGTGCATTGTAATGTACATTCAGATATCCTGCACTTAGTATTTCCAAACTAAGTTCAACATTTCGACAATTGCAACTTCTTGGCAGTTCATGGTGTGGAATATGCATTTGGAGACCATGACTATCAACGCAGCGGCGTATTTGAGGTTGAACCTCGGCAATGCCCTGGCTACAAGTTTAGAGAATCGATATTCGTCGGGACTACCTCCTTGGACCCTACTCAGGTTAGGGAGTTCATGGAAAACCATGCCGCAAGCTACAATGGCGATACATATCACTTGACTTTAAGAATTACAACCGCTTCTGCAAGGATGTTTGTTACAAGCTGGCGGGGAAACTGATTCCAAGATGGGCCAATTGGCTTCCGAAAATAGGTATCCAATTTGTATCTCACTTCTCTACGCTGAGTTTCTTCTGAAATATGACAAAACCCAAAAGCATGCTTCCAGTTCCAGGGCGATTGAGTTCATCCTGGATTCTTTTCTTTTTGTTTTGCCGCTTACGCCTTCTCTACAAGTCTTCGTTAAAAAAAGGGGTAAAAAATACGCAATGGCCTTCGTTTCCTTTTTAATCTTTCTCATGAGACTCAACTGTTCTGGAAATTGGTCATCGTGGCCTAGCTTTTCTGCTGCCTTTAGAATCATTTTTGAGCTACTTAAGATGCAGCTTTGTCGTCAAATATAATAATGCCCCTCTTTTGTAATGCTGCTGCTCTATTTCTGTTTCTCTTCTCCAACTCTGGAGTATTGAGAAGTTATTAGCTTTCCAGGTTACTTTCAAGGTACCACTTCTTAAAATTGCAACATTCACTTGTATCATCAGACCTTCTTTTCACTGTTTTTCTTCGTTTATCTTGCTTCACACGCTACCGAGTGCATTAAGGGGATTTGTTGAGTATTCTTAATTAGGAAAGATTTGAGTAATTACACTTATCAAAACAAGAACTAGGGCATACCTGCAAATTTTTATTTGATTACATGACGAGTGCCTAAAAGGCTCTTATAGCGAAATCTCCGTATAATTTGGTTTTGTCAAGGGAGGGATGTAGCAGAATTGGGGATGAGTGATAAGGCTAAATTAATCAAATCCAGATAAAGATTTCAGAGTCGTTTGCGAGAGAATAATTTCCATAATTACAATTATGTTACTTGCATAGACAGTTCTTTTTTCTTTTGGTCAAAAAGCAATGCTTAATATGTCATTAAGGAGTGGTCTGAGAGTACATAATATTTGGCTTCAGAAAAATTCTAGAAGGCATAGAGGGGAATAGGACACCCAATTAGATAGAGGGCAAAGTTCTGTTGCGGCCCGCAGCCTTGTCACAATGTCTCCTACGATGAATGGGCTATCTTCAGATCGTGGTAAAAGAGACCAGCGGGGTTCGGCTTCAGTGATAAGAGCAACCACCTCTCAGCTGGCTTGATCTGCGGCTGCGCTTATCTCAGTTGACTTATGTAAAAGATTTCCGACTTGGATTAGATTTTTATTTGATTCCCTTCCTGACTCGTCTTTTGCCGGATTAAACAGAGGTGCCTTCCTATCGAGTCCCCTTGCTACACAATCGACGAAAGTCGAGAGGAGGAGGAGGAGGAGACCTGCAAGCGAATTAAGCTCTCCCTCGGCAACATTAAAGTATGCAGCGACCCTGCCAAGAGGAGAACGATTCCATGCGGTGCGCATCCTGCAGGGAGGAGCAGGAGTGCGTCGCGCTCGATGCCGGCACGTGCAAGCAGTGCTCCGAGGAGGCCAGCGAGACCGCGGAAGATCTCAAGCGAGAGATCGATGACTTGAAGGCCAAAGTCGCCTTCTTGAGTTTCTGGTCTCCGACCGGCCACCACCCCCACCTCGGTGGTCGCCCCCATGGCGCCGGGTTTACCGACGTCGTCTTGGTCCCCGCCGAGGACGGTCCCAACGGAGTCCCGTCTGTGCCGGTGCCGGCTCACAGGGCCATTCTGGTGAGCATCGGTTCCTTTCTCCAAGTTCCAATCAGCGAGCGTGTCTCATAGGGTGGTGACAAATTGTGTGATCTATGGTAAATAAGTGGTCAATTACGTCACGAAGGTGCGGCAAACCATTGTACGCTGAATCTTTGTTCCATAGTCTTAATTTCTTCAAAGTTAACGTGCTTGACTGTGAAATAATGCCGAGGAAGGAAGACAAGATACTCTTTTGGGAGAACCTATAGTGGATATATGATGGTCTGAAAACAGGGTTGGTCAGATTGTTATGAAATTCAGTTGTCCGGGTCAGCTATTAAGGTTTCTCAGATCTTTCGTTTTAGTTGAGGCAGAGAGGAGTTATAAGAGAGGGAAGCAGCAACGCTCATAGAGGATTTCCTTAGAAGTTTATCTTCCTTTGGCCCTCGTGGGCATTCCTACGAACAATTTCTTTTTGAGAAAAGGCTACTATAACGGTAGTTTGTGCTGGTAGATTTCGGTAAGGGTAACCTACGGTTAATTCGCAGTTGGACTTTTAAAATCTTTTTATTTTTTTATGTGTTCATGAGAATTTGGTAACGCAACATTTGGACATGGGATGTGCTAACACGGTGGTACCTATGGCTTACTAGTCGACAGTGATCCCTCTTTGCCCTCGCCTTTTGAAGTCCGTAGTGGTAGTTTCAGTCTGAAAGCGAAGAGTGCCCCCAAAAGTGATATTACTTTAGGATAAAGAGTTAGGGCTGGCATGATTCAATACCTACGTTGCCCCAGAGGAGTCCTACACAACCCCTTTAACTAGATCGCCATCTTGAACTTTCATGCTGTCATGTTCTTCAAGAACAGTACTTTTATTATTAATAGCCGAATGAGATCCTCTAGCTATCTCCTGCTCGTCAGGTTGCGTCAGTTAAGCCAGCCTTCATATTTTCTTGTGCATGAGGATATCAATTAGAAGGCAGCCTCTCTAGAATTGGCAACCATGTAATGTAACAAACTTCCTTTCGTAAATGACTACGCGTGCCGCAAGATACTCTTCAGAGATGCTTGGATAGAGTGTGGGGTCGCGTCAATGATTCACGTAATTACTATCCTAATAAATGTGTACTGGAGCAAAGCTAACCAATTAAAAAGAAACAAGTCCTGTTAGATCGCTTCTTTCATCCCCAGACAAGTCTTGCCTAAATCACCAAGAGTTCTAAACATATGCATCCTTTTTTGAGGATGTTGGTCCTCTTCCTTCTTTCGTTTCTGGCCTCAATAATTGATTGGAGTGGTCTTGATCTTCTGTCTTTTTAAACCTAAACTTTACTTTCTTATGTTTACTGCAGTTTTCCAAGATGTAATGCCAAAGTTAGCGTAGTAAATAGTTGTTGAGCATGTATAATCAGCATTATCAACTCAATATGAATTTTTGCAACTCTTTATCTAGAGACTCACTGTAAAATTCTTTCACTGTACATGCTTGCAGCCAGTTATATATGGTGAAAATGGGGGTTGCATTTACATTTGGAACCGCAATCTGCTAAAGATGCACCTACATAAGACATTACCACTAACAGATTGTCTTTTACTTCCTAAGTCAGTTGTTAAACTCTCTCTTAGGTTGATCTTGAAGTTTTTATATTAGCTTTCATCTATTCAGGCATTAAAAGTACATATTTGTTTGCTTGGACTGGATTTCTAAATCAGAGAAATTCTCAATTTGTTTTTTTTTTTGCAGGTAATTGTTTCCTTGTATTTGCTTGGAACGAGGCTTAGTTGAGTTGAGTGGAATATTAATCTCTATTTGAAGTGACATATTTAGTAGTTGAGTTGCTGGATACTTCATTCATTATGACCCTTTCACAAGATTTGATTTAAGTGATGCTTGTGGCAGCGGATATGCATTTTGCAAGCTGCTATGTGCATTTCATTGCAGTTATCAACTCAAACATCACAAAAGCTTGAGTTATGGTCTGTCGCTTGGCATAGGGCACTTATGAGCACAACATAGTTTTCATAATTTTTGTAATTGATAACAATAGCAAGAACATGTTCAAAAGCTTTGCTCGCATGCTCATGATATTCATATCAGGAGTTTCTTCAATCTAGTAAACTCTGACTCTTATAGATAAGATGCATAAACATCTCCTATCAAACTATTGAGTTTTCATACTGCAAGAAATGCACTTTCTAAATGCTCTTCAATTTTCTATTTACTATCAGACCAGCCGGTCCCCAATATTTAAAGCAATGCTCGAGAATGAGATGGAAGAAAGCCAAAGTGGCACCATCAAGTTAAGTGGCATGTCGTATGATGCCATCCAAGCATTTGTCGGCTATCTTTATGCCAAAGCATGCCTTGATGAGCAAATGGTTTTTGAGCTTTTGGTATCGGCCGAAAAGTACAACGTGAAGCCACTCAAAGCTTATTGTGAGAAGTTCTTGGTATCCAAATTAAACTTGGACAACTTGATCATGTACTATGCCTTTGCGTACCAGCACAACGCGAAGCTTCTCCTTGAGGCTGCCTTGTTCTTAATCATAGACAACTTGGATACAGTCATAGAACGTCAAGAATACTCGGAATTGGCTAAAAAGAACCCACGCCTTGTGCTGAAGTTCTACGAAGCATGGGCTGCAAATTGTAAAAAAAATGCAGCAGCTGCTAAGGATACTTCTTCGAAGTAATAGTCTTGTCTGGAGAAAGGAATTTCATGTCCATAAGGCTTTCTTAGTTTTAATAATCTTTTTCCCTCTGCAATGGGAGATTCTTAGATAATTATGAAGACTTTTGGGGAGCATTTTTTGCTTTACTAGTGAAAGCCATTCTGTAGGTTCGATACCATCCCTTTGAGTTACTTTGGTTGATGTATGATAGGGACCAAACTTTGAAACTTTGCCATCTGAGCTCGGTGTTCATTTGTTTCTTTTGGTTCTTTTGTTGGTAAAAGAAATTTCTAAGCCTGAAAATCCTGCCTTCTACTTCTTTGAGAAGGCAATTATGCTGGTGAAGAAATCCTCTAATGGACATTTAGAAGTTATGTAGGAAGCATGATATGGGCTGACAGAAACTTATTATCTTGTTGTTGTTGTTGATGCAAGTGTTTTTTATTTCATAGATCAAAGAGTACTAGTAAAAATTCTCTTCATTCTTGTATTTCTATTGAGACAACTTATGACTCTTCCCATTGCCTTTCCGACTTAGGGTTGCAACTTCTTATTTTTACTCCTGCTTTTCTTTCATTTAAAGTAACTTACCCTTTGATAATTCCGTGACTTCTGGTGCAGACATTTGTTTTCTAGTAATACTTTGGATCTTGATCTGTGTGATGTTATTTATCATTTTGTGATCTGAAGCACGGGTTGAGATGGATGTTATCTAAATGTTTCTGCATATAAACTTGATATGTCTCTTCAACCTTTGCCATTTGAGTAAAGCAATTCTATGAAGTTCTGGCTTAGTTAATCAATAGAAAAAGTTTACTTGAATAACTTTACCAAAGCTTCTCAGATTATGTAAGCACGATAGCATCTACGCGTCACTGTATCACAGCTAAATGAACAAGTTCTGCCATGCCCATGGCTCAGTCTTTAGGAATGCAGGGTGTCCTGTATTGGTTTTTACCATGCTTAGTTGGGACAGCTGTCTTGAGCAAGTGGTGGTGTTTGTTGCTTTATGCTTACCATTAAGACACTTCCAAATTCCTCTTCGTACAGTGCCTGGAACGACAGGGAATTTGTCCGGAGGGCAAAAAGGTGTTGCCTAATGTTATTACGAGTTTTGCTTCTCGAAAAACTTTTCTCCTTGGTCTCATCTGCTCAGATGGGCGAGGAAACAATCCATGCAACTCATTTGGTATTAAGTGTGGCCGAAAGATCTGTGGCTTTCCCTGGTTAGTCTGATATATGGAAAGGACTTAACGCTGTAATTATGTGATATATAGCTCTCCCATGGTAACATGGTGCTTAGTCTCATCTCAGATGCTTATTTGGCTTATTGCAGATCTTTAGGGAACCAATGGATAGTTGGAGCTTCAGACTTTCATGTGTCTGAGCGGCTTCATGTTCTTGAAAATGGTCGCGATGTGCAATCACAGAGCTAATGCAGTAGCATTGTGTTGGAGCACATCTTCCTGTCATTGAGTGATAAAGGTGGTATAGGACTGATTGAAAGCCAAGTCAAAGTTTAGTGATATTAATGGAAATAAAAGTTAAAAAGCAATATACACTAAATGAAAAGAAAACATATTTCGATGACCCTAATGTAAATAAAACCCTGAAGTGAAATGTAGTCGCCGTTATTGGCAGGCATCTGGTTTGTCCAAAATTTCCTAGGCAAGTCTCAAATTTCCCTAGATCATAGCACAGATGGATATGATGACTGATTTTAGCATAGATAATTTGTAATGACATCACATGCACACTTTGAATCAGTAGAAGTTTACTATCGAAGCTGAAAACACTTCAATCTGGAAAACGATACCAATGTGACGATGCCGGAGGTTGTATCCCTGATTAACACAAAGGCAATGAGATCTATCAAAAAACCATGCAGAAAAGTTATCCGAACCCTGTTCCTTCAAACTCATAATTCCATAAAATTGACGAGTCATTATCCCCAACTGATTTTTCTCATCAACAGTTACCCGTACAAGACCAGACTATGACTTTGCAGAAATATCCTTAGGTGCTGCAGTGTTTTCCTGCTTTGCAAGACATGCTTCATATATCTCAACCACAAGGCGGGGGTGCTTTTCAATGAGTTCCGAATATTCTTGATGTTTTCTGAGTTTGTCCATATTGTCCATGATTAATGACAAGGCGGCCTCAAGGAGAAGTTTCGCAGTGTGTTGGTGCGCAAAGGCATAGTTTACAATCGAGTTGTCCCAATTCAGTTTTGATACCAAGAACTTCTCACAATAAGCTTTGAGGTACTTCACCTGGTACTTTTCAGCCAATACTAGAAGTTCACAAGCCATTTGCTCATCGAGGAATGCTTCGGCAGAGTAAAGATAGTTGACAAATGCTCGGAGGGCATCATACGACACATCACTTATCTTAATGGTGCCGCTTCGGCTTTCTTCCATCTTATTCTCGAGCATTGCTTTAAACACTGGAGACCGGTTAGCCTGATTGTAAATACAAAATCGAAGAGGACTCAGAAACGCAATTTTTGCAGTGTGAGAAAACTCAATAGTTTGATAGGAGATGTTTGTGCATCTTATCAATATGATCTAAATCGAAAGAAACACTTGATATGAATTTTACGAGCTTGTGAGCAAAGCTTCTTAACCATGTCCTTGCTAACGTTATCAATTACAAAACTTATGAAAACTATGTTGTGCTCACATCATAACTCAAGCTTATGTAATTTTCCAGTTGATAACTCCATTGAAATTTACATTGCAATAGGCAAAATGCATATCTGGTGGGTCAAAAAATGCTTAAATCAAATATTGTCAAAGAGAGTCGTAATCACTGAAGTATCCAGCGACTCAATTACCAATTATTCCACTCAACTCAACTAAGCCTCATTCCAAGCAAATAAAAGGAATCAATCATCATCTGCATAAAAAAATGAGAATCTCTCTGACTTAAATATCTGGTCCAACCAAACAAATATGGAAGTTCTAAGGCCTGAATAGATGAAAGCTAATTCAAAAACTTCAAGATCAACCTAAGAGAGAGTTTAATATCAGACTAGGAAGTAAAAGAATAATCTGTTAGTGGAAATGTCTTATGTAGGTGCATTTTTACCAGCACGCAGCTCCAAAAGTAAATGTGACCCCCATTATCACCATATAAAATCCAGTCAGAAGCATGTACATTGGCAGAATTTTACAGCAAGTCTCTAAATAAAGAGTCCCAGAAATTTATTGATTTGACAATGCTGATTATATATGCTCAACAACTATTTAATCTGCCTAAACTTTGGCATTACATCTTGAAAACTAGAGTAAACATAAGAAGGTTAAGTTTAGGCTCTGGGAGAGAGAAGACCAAGACCAATCCAAGCAATTATTGAGGCCAGAAACAAAAGAAGAAAGCGCCCCAACATGCTTTTTCAAGGCCAGATAACCGTTAAGATTGATTGTTTAATAAACTCATGGCAATTTAGTCACGAATAGTCTGAGAAGGAAGGAAGTGATCTAAAAGAACTTGTTTGGTTAGCTATTCTCCAGTACTCGACAATTAGGATTGTAATTATTCGAATCATTCATTTGATCCCACACTCTATCCAAGCATCTCTGAAGAATACATTGTGGCAAAGCGTAGTCATTAGCTACAGGATGTTTGTTACATTTCATGGTTGCCAAATCTAGAGTGGCTGCCTTCTACTTGATATCCTCATGCACAAGAAAATAAGAAGGCTGGCTTTTGGTAATTAAATAATTGACTCGATCTCATGAGCAGGACATAGCTAGAGGACTTTATTCAGCTATAAATAATACAAGTACTGTTCTTTGATGATATGACAGCATGAAAATGGCAAGCTAGTTATAGGTGTCGTATTGGCCTCCTCTGAGGCATCAGAAGCATTTAATCAATCAAGGCCTAACTCATTATCCTCGAGCAATATCACTTTTGGGGGCACTCTTTGTTATTAGACTGAAACCACCACTCTAACACGGACTTCAAGTATAAGGGCAAAGTAAGCCACAGGTACCACTATGTTAGCACACCCATGTCAATGTTGAGCTACTGAATTCTCATGAACACATCAAAGTTACATTAAAAGTCCACGAATTCTCCGTAGGTCTCCCTCCTTAAACCTATCTGCACAAACTACCATTACAGTGGTCTTTTCTCAGTAGCAATTATTCAAAGGAATTGCCATAAGGGCCAAACGAAGATTAAACTTCTAAAGAAATCCTCTATGAGCATTACTCTATCACTCTCTTATAATTCCTCTCTGCCTCAACTAAAATGAAAGATCTGAGAAACCTTAATACCTTGACCCAGACTATTGAATTTCATAACACTCTGACCAATCCCGTGTTCAGACATCCATATCCACTATAAGCTCTCCCAAAAGAGTATCTTTCCTTCCATTTCTCACTTCATTCGGGCATCATTTCACAGTCAAGCACCTCAACTTTACATAAATCAATACTAGCTAACAAAGGTTCAGCGGTTCTCCGCACTGTCATCGTATATTGACTAAAAGAAAACTCATAAAGGAAGTGTTCCCGTATCTAATCTACCCCTTCGCGAAGAATTATTCCAAAATTTCTTCGTGACGTAATCGATCATTAATTTACCATTGAGACACAATTTATCACCATCCTATGAGATACACCCAGTATTAGAACTTGGAACAAGGAACAGAACATGTGAACCCATCTACAAATTAACTACAAACTAACCCACTGCGACTAAACCCTCGTCAGAGCAAAAACAAAGAAAAACCCAGAATTCAAATCAAAGTAAAAACCAGCAACCAAATCAATTAACCGAGCAACTCACCAGAATGGCCCTGTGAGCCGGCACCGGCATCGACGGGCCACCGTCGGGACCGTCCTCGGCGGCTACCAAGATAACATCGGTGAATCCAGATCCATGGGAGCAACCACTGAGGTGGTGGTGGTCGGTCGGAGACCAGAACCTCAAGAATTCAACCTTGGCCTTCAAGTCCTCGATCTCTCGCTTGAGCTCTTCCTCGGTCTCGCTGGCCTCCTCGTAGCACTCCTTGCACGTGCCGGCGTCGAGCGTGACGTACTCCTCCTTGCAGGATATGCACCGCATGGACTCGGTCTCCGAATCGGTCTCCGACTCGGTTTCCTCCAGGTGCTCCTGCCTCGCGCACAGTCGCTGCATTTGCTGAGTGAGAGCTATTTGGCGAAACCTCTTCACTTCTTTTTCTCGTACTCGTATCATTTGCAGCGCAGGTTTCTCCATGTCTGTGCAAGTAAAAACGCGCAAAATGAAAAAAATAAAATAAAATAAAAATAATTATAATTAGGGAAATAATATTTCCATAACTAAAAGGATTCTATTTCTCTCACAAGTTTTTTCGAAATCTCTTTTTTGATTCGATTAATTTTCCATTAAAATTTAGCCACGATTAATTCGCATAAATATTCTTAATAATTATGAAGACAGAAATACCCTCTACCAAATTCATTATGTTACCATAGAAGTAGAAACTTACTTTTGTTTCTTTTTCTTTTTCATTCGAAGTAAATAAAGCAAATAGCTTATAGCAATCTATTTAATTTATAATACAGTGGAATGAAAAGGTAAACAGTTACATATTTATAGGTTATAAGAATATTGTTTAGTTAAAAGTATCGCTTCCTTAATTAAATGGATATATTTTATGTAACGTGAATAAATTTCCCATGAATTTAATTATTATAACAAATTTAATCATGGGAAAAATTAGAAATATGGATCTTACTAGAGTGAAATTTGAAAATAAAGCATATTAAAAAATAATCTTATTACTAAAACGTTTATTTATAATTTTAAGTATGGCTTATTTGACTAATTGGACAAATTTGTACTTAATCAACTTACTCTTATGTACGACTCATGATTGATCATTTAAAAGGAAAAATGGAAAAACTAAATATATATTATTGACAAAACACATTACTTATGATTTAAAAAATAGATCATTTTGATTAAGTGAATAAATAGCAATTAATAAAGATATCACCTCGTCATGAAAATCCATTACATAGAAATTATAGATACTTGTATTAGTTGAGTGCTTGAAATTTATCTTGAATTGTTTATGTCCAAATTAAAACGAATTTGAAAAACATAGGGTTCTTTTTGTTAAAAATAACTTAGTATAACTTAGAGATAAATATTATTAATTTTAGATTACAACGAGATTAAATAAACAATACAAAATAGTAGAAACAAAAAAGTAAGTTTAAACTTCTTTGACTATTAACTCGATTTTTAGACAACGTATTTTTGTCTTTACAATTTTCAAGAATCTTTCATGAAGTGTGCATGAGTTTTAATGGCATTTTAGTCCAATCAAAATAGAGATTTTGAAAAGGTTGTGGTAGAATTATTTTTGGTCGTGAATAAGGGTGATTAGTTTTCAAGGGGTATAGTTTCCACCTAGAACCGGAAATCGAACTAGAGGGACTGGTTCCCCGTTTCTGAAATTGAATCGGACCACCTGATCTTGGAATTGGACCGGCCAGTCCGATTCTCAAGTGGTATAATGGATCCGGTCGCATGTTCTTTTTTTGGTCGTGATTTGTTGTTATATTCTCTCATTAAAACTACCGGACCACTTCTCGTTAGCTGCATCGCGTTGGATTTGAATATATTTTGCGAACTAGAAAACAGTCACAAATATACAATTTGAGGTGCCTATTTGCCTCCACCATTCCCACAGCTTCCCTTTTTGCCTCCGAATTATTCAAGTTGTGGAATGAAATGCTGGTGTCCCATTTCTTGTTCCCCTTCCTGAGCTCTTCTTCCCAAGAGCGGCCAAACTGCAAATTTGCCGAGAGAGAAAGAGCGAGCGTGAGATGGAATAGGGAAAGAGCGGGTGTGATTGTGAAGTGATTAGGATTTCTTTAATTGGTCCTATCGAGTGGGCGGTTTCACCCTTAGAATCGAGAATTGGGCCAAAAATCATATGTTCTGATTTGATAGAACTGGACCGGTACTTCCTAGAGCTGCCCAAAACCAGCCAATTTAGTTAGGTCCAAGCAGTTCCCATTGCTCCCCCCTAATCGTGAAAACGTTATTTCTCGACCAATTATTATTAAATGCATATAGTCTACTTAAAGGAAGATAAGGTAAATCCTTTGGCATCCACTTAAGTTTAGTAAATATTTCAATTAGGTAACCAAACTTTATTTCAATATCTTGTTATACTATTTAATATTTGCAATTGATGCACTTTGATCTAACCCGATTGATTTTCTAACTAGCCACATTACGACGCACTTAACAAGGACGCCACATTAACATTTTGCCAGAGAATTCATATTTTGATCAAAGTACACTAATTGTAAAAAAGAAAAAAAAAAGTTTCATTGATTAAGTGGCTAAAATTAATGTTAAGTGATATGATTGGCAATGACTAAAATTTTGTATTCATCATCAGCACGATAGTAGTTTTATTGATCTTTTGTAGATTAAAAACCCCATTTGAGCTTTATTCATAGACGTTAGTGTAGAAGAAGTTTAGGATCGGAAAAGGCGTGCAATTGTGTTGTTACACGTGTATAAAAGGCATAGCCCTATAAAGTTAGGTGATAATTGGAAACCAAATAATGAGTAATAGACATATCACATATGTTAGTAAATTGATGACGTAGTGATTGATGTGATTAATTATCACAATTGAGAATCGCTTGAGTCAACCTAAGTAATAAAAAACCGTCTAATTTTTTGAAAAAGAAAAATAGATATATAGAAAAGTTAACTGAAATGAAAATTAAAGAAAAGGGAATTATTCAATTTTGATCTTCTTATTTTCTTTGCATTTTCATTTTCCTCATAAGTTCTTGTACATAATAGAGTCGTGACATGATTCAGTGTTGTGACCAATTTTTTTATAATGACTTGCATTTACTAATTTCATTAAATTGATTATCGGCATTGCTTATCTATTTTCACTTTTAGAAGGAAAAATAGGTAATTTAATTAATAAGTATATAAGACAATTGACGGCGGCGATATACACATAATTAAATAACGACGATTCGATTTGTATATTCTAGGCAAATGCAATTATTGATCATTAAAGTTTGGTAACTTATTGTTGTAATTCGATACGCATTTCGGGAAAAGATGTTGTAGTTAGAAAACAACAAAATAGGAAGAAACGAGTTGGACTACTACTTCATAGATCGTCTTCAAGATTAAACATTTACGTTGATGGTGCAATACAAGAAATAGAAAGCTTCTAATCATAGTGCCGTACAATTTCAAATGAACGACACGCTCACTTCATCAGACTAATATGCATCTTGTTACTTGATATAAAAAATATACATCTAACTTAGATATAGAAGTTCGGCTGATAATAACATTATAACACACAAATAAAAAAAAAAACTTTCCCAAATGTTCCAAACTAATGAATCGAATTTGTCCATTTGGTATGACAAATCCCTCTCACAAGTCAAGGCACAGCGGCCTTTTGACCGCTTCCTATTGGTGGCCAAAAGTGCCATGTGGCAATGGTGTTCAACCGGGAAGTTCAAACCAATTTCAGCCCAAGATCCAACATAATACAATCAGATAAATCAAATAATAACTTAGCTACCGAAAAGAGAAATGATATTAAACTTATTATCGATTTAAAAAAGAATCATTTAGAGAAATAGATTACAGCAAAGATCCCACCCTTTCCCTTATGAAACCGGAAAAAACGAAAAGAAAACAGAAGCGGTTCTATTTCCAAATATTCTTTTATTTTCGAGAAATAAATATCGGCTAGCGAGGATAAAAAATAAAGAGAGACGAAAATCCAGTTGAAGTTGCAGAGACCCAAAAACTGAAAAGCGAGAGCACCAGTTACAAACACTTTCTCCTCCCCAAAGATTCAACCCGCTCAAGGACGCGAAAGGTGAGAAAGTTCTCTCTTTTCCCAAGTTCCTGTGCTCGTCAACCGCTCTGTTCGCTTTCGTTCATGGCTGGAGTTTGGTGTTGCTTGAGACAAATTGTGGGATTATATGGTTTTGTCAATACGTACATTTGCTTCGTGCGTAGCTCTTTGCGTAGTTCTTGAGTTTCTAACTCGAATCATGGCGTTTCGTGAATTGGGTCTTCCTTTGAATTGAATGAGAAGCCGTAGTTGCTGCGAACTTGGCATGGTATTGCGAGCGTGAATTTTCATTCTCTGTTTGAAGTCTTCTTTTTTGGCGCTGGGAAGAGCAATAGGATGAATTGACCGGCTGAATTTTCTTGGTATTGATGAAATTAGAATTTTTTTCGATGAAAATGCGGGAATGTTTAGAGTTTTGCTTTGGAAATTTGAAGTTTGAGGTCTTCTTTTGAGCCCTAATCTGACGCTTAGGGTTAGGAGTTCTGGATTCAGGTTTCCAATGGGTGATGAAGACAATGGCATAGAGGGAGGTAAACCTGTCTTGGTCAACAACCACGATGCCGAGAGTTCTTGTTTGAGGAGTGGGAAAATGAGTAATGGTTTTGCCAATGGCCATGATAGTGATGTTGCCGAAGGGAGTTCAGGCGGTAGTGAGTGTGTTAGGACTTACAAGAGGCGAAAACAAGTGAGATTGGAGAGTAAAAGTGGAGAGGATGAGAGAGCTACCTCGGGAGCTTCAACTATTTCGGCAAATCAGGTTTGTCCTGTACATTTTTCTTTTTGTTGCAGGTTAATTGTTTCTTGTCTCAGATTTATGGTCTGTGCTGCACATGGAATGTCTCAACTTAATTTTGCCAGTACCTTTACTTAAATTTCTTTCTTCTTTTCAAGTAAAAATTGATGCACATACACTATGATAGTTTGAAAATTGTTTGTCGGTGTAGAGAGTTGGAATTCACTTTGTACACTATAGATGAAATCTATATGTGAAAATTTGTTAAATTTGTTATTCCGATGAATGATCATTGCATGTCATTTTTCTCCAAAGGGTTGATCTATCAGGTAATATAGGTGGGTTTTGCGAGCTCATTGGGATTGGTTGAGCTATCTTACCTTTTGATATTGATGGAATGATATTGAGTAGAATTTCTTGAAGCTGCATATGCTAATGGTGCTACTAGTTAGTATTTTTGTTTTGAAGATCGTAGTATGGTTTAAGGTAAAACTGTAGAGAAGAATTTCATATTGACGAGGAAGAAGGGGTTTCTTAGTTTTAATAATCTTTTTCCTACAGCTATTGGAAATTCTCAGATGATTATTGACCAGTTTGCTTTGGGGAGTAATTTTCTTTTTACCAGTGAAAGCCATTTCAGAGGTTTGGTACTAGTTGTATGATAGCGACAAACTTCGAAACTTTGCTATCTGACCTCAGGGTTCATTGGTATATTGTCTTTTGGTTGTTTCGTTGGTAAAAGTAGTTTCTAAGCATGAAATCCTGCCTTCTACTTCTTTGAGAAGGCACTTTTGCTGGTGAAGAATCCTCTAATGGACAATTAGAAGTTATGTAGGAAGTGCAACATAGGCTGACGGAAATTTATTTTCTTGTTGTTGATGAAGTGGTTTTATTTTAAAGATCGAAAAGGAAAAATAAAAGTTTCTTTGTCTCTTCATTCTTGAATTTTCGATTGAGACTCACTTTATGACTTACAAATCTTCAATGCCTTTTTGACTCAAAGTTGCAGCTCTTATTTGTACTCCCTGCTTTCATTTCATTTGAAGTAACTTACCCTTTGATGATTCTGTGACTTCTTGTGCAGACATTTATTTTTTAGTAATACTTTAAATTTTGATCTTTATGATGGTCTTCTCATTAGGTGATCTGAAGCATTGTTTGAGATGGATGCTATCTAAATGTTTCTGCATATAAAACTTTATTTATGTCTCTACAACCTATACTATTGAGTAAAGCAATTTTATTAGTTAGTTGTGGCTTTGTCAACCAACAGAAAAAGAATGATAACTATCACCTGAATATCTTTTTTCCAAATCTTCTCAGATTAGGTAAGCATGTAGATGTCACAGATTCACAGCTAAATGAATAAGTTTCCTGTGCCCATGGCTCAGTTTGTAGACTTGCAGGATGTCCTGGATTGACTTTTATCATGCTTAGCTGGGACAGCTGTCTTGAACAAGTGGTGGTGTTTATTGCTTTCTGCATACCATTAAGTCACTTCTCAGAAGTGTGAGGAAATCATTTATGCAACTCATTTGGTTTGAATGTGGTTGAAAGAACAGTAACTTTGCCTGGTTTGATTTATAGTGCTTATAGTCTTCTCTCTGATGCTTATTTGGTTTATTGCAGATTTTAAGGGAACCAACAGTTGGAGCTTCAGATTTTCATGTGTCTGAGCAGCTTCATGTTCCTTCTGTGGTCCATCATGCTGTTGAAAATGATCGCAATGAGCACTCACAGAGCCAATGCAGTAGCACTGTGTTGGAGCACATATTCCAGTCGTTGACTGATGAAGGTGGTATAGGACGGTGCATCCAAAATGCCCTGGCACGTCATGCTAGAGAAATCGATAATATGAAAGTCAAGGTTTTGGTGCCATCAGAACTACTATTTATGTATTGTCGCTTTACACCTAATCCTACATCGCTTATCTCATTTTAACTGGTGGCTGCTTTTTGGTTTCTAAACAGGATACTCAGTTGATAGATCAGCATAGGCTGGGCACCTCTACCCAAGCTGCAGGGATGCAGAATGGAATTGCTGCCAAGGGTGCTGACCTTACATCTAAGGCCTCTATGAATGGATCTAACCATGAGATGATCACCGAATTGAGTCAACGTGCATTTTACAATATAATAGTTTCAGGAAAATTCAGCCAATTATGCAAGCTTCTTTGTGAAAACTTTCCAGAAACCAGGATTGACAGAGTGTTGGATTTTCGCCTCATTAACTCACGGATGAAGGAGGGTGCTTATGAACAGTCCCAAGTGCTTTTCTCTTCGGACATATTACAGGTATCATACCATTGGTAGATCAGATGTATTGCTAGTTGCAGCAAAGTATCTTGACATGGACATGTTGACGTGTTTCATGTGAGACTGTTCAATAAATATGTAGGCAAATTGATCTGTGGTCTCATGCTATACACTGAGAAATCCTTCAATTGTTTACAATTGCACTCCTTCTGTTATATCTTTTGGTTATTCTATATACTGAAAGAATTTCCACTTTCTATGCTCTGTCACATTGACTTTAGATGACCAGTAACTACTGTGCCTGTAGTTGATTGAAATGTCAAATTTGGAGAGGAATTTGCACTTCTTTTGATTGTCTTCCTCTTCTGTGAGCAGTGCTCAAAGCAGATCTAGGATGGATTCTTTCTGCTGGCCAACAGCTGAGAAGCTTAGACAGCTACTTATCATTTTTATGTACATCCACTCCTTTTGTTTTCTAAAACAACATAAACATTTGACCATTCATGCTTTAGCTTAAATTCCATTTGATTTTTGTGCTTGATCTTGGGAAAACTCTCTTTTTGCTTAAGATTTTGTTGGATAGAACAATATTTTTATTTCTCCTTCCCTTCTGTTTTTTTTTTTTGGTCGAAATTCTCATTCCCTTCTTACTAGATAGAAAAGTCGATATTTTTTCACCTGGCAGAATAACAGTAAAATCCAGATATGCCTTACAAAGATTGGTTGTATTCTAAAGAATCGTTTCTCCAATTCTCTGGGGCCTTTGTAACTGTGGTGCCAACATGCCATAGCTGGGACATTCATTGCTGGTGTTTTTTTCATGATGAAACCCTTCTTTGCAATTTTCCTTTTGATGTGTTACTACTATCCATTTTCCTCTGACGTTCTAAGTGAGTTATGTCTAGATTTAAGTAAAATGTCAAGCTTTTATTTATGGTTTGTACATTCTTAAATCTCTGTCTCCAGGTACCAGCTCAAGTCGAACTTAAAGGGTTAATTTATATAGGTCAACATAAATGTAAAACTTTTGCCGGAGAGTGTCTGAACTCTAGAGGGTTTTGTTGAATGTATGCTTCAGGAAGGATTTTCCAGTTTTATCCTTTATTTTAGTCTTGGCTCCTTTCCTGTTCCTTTCCTGTCAGTGGCTTGTGAATTTCTTTCATGCCATTACCACTGACATTCTAACATTGTCGGATAGATATACCAATACGCTATACTTGGAAAATTGGTTATCTGCTGAAAGTTTTACTTGGAAATAGCTCCGAATATGTGATTTAATTAAATTATTAGGGTAATTCAATTACTAAGTTTGCTGCAATGAAGGTATCTAAGCTGGTTTCAAAATTGAATACTTGCAAAGAATAGTTGGGTCGTAAGTGCAGTTACTTCTGCATGCTCTTTTAAGGTTTCTCCATTGGATGCAATGACATTTTATGTCCTTGGTGGTTTATTTCTTCCCCAGATTCTTGAGTTACTTCATTCTTTGTGACTTATGATGTTTGTTCTTGAGCATCTTAATTTGGATGTGTGATCTCTGCCAGCTCTTTGAATATCTGTTGCAGTTTTTGATTCATAGTAGTGGACTTCTAAACTTCCTATTATCAAACTTGTATGCTAAAAGTTACCCTGTTGTATAAGCTGCACGGCATATCTTAAACCTGGTCAAATTTTACAGGTTTGGAGGAAGCTTGAAGAGATTGGCACCGAATTAGCTTCTTTGTCAAAGAGTCTCACTGACATATCTAAGGAGTGTTGCAAAAATGTGAGATTGTTGTAGTATTTTGAAATATGTATCTCAACAGTCTTTGCTGTCATTTTTTCTTCAAAGGTAAGTCTGAAGTGTCTCTTTTTCTCCCAGGGGGCAAATGCAGAGAAACGCTATTCTGATGGAGGAAAATTTGAGGTAACTTTTTCTGAATTGCTGTGTAAATTTTTTTGGTGCATTATGCTGATGCTGATGCAGGTGCATGAATATGATGGACTAAGTTCTGCAAATAATTGTCTTCGTAGATTAGATTCTTCTCTTCTGTATTTACTGTACACAAACAGACCGACAAAAGATGCTTAAAGCATGATGAATCACTCCATCAATTTCCGTGTTTGCTAAGAAATGGCATTTATGTGTATTCGTTATATGGGAGTCATTCGTGCATGTTGTAATTTTGTATAATGGAGGTCATGGATTTGTTATATGGAAGTCTTTCGTGCATGTTGCGATTCTGTATAATTGGAGGCCATCGAATTTTTTTTCATTCCTTGATTTGGACCAGTGATTACATCCTTTTCTAACTGTTTTCAACTTTGCTTTGTTGTTTTGCACTGAACATTAGTGTTTGCAGGTTAGGGTGGTGTAGTGATGTTGCTATCTGACTTTATTCCGCCACTGTTTGCTTTTGATTGTCTTTTGTACTTTCATTGCTATTATATTCCGTTTGTAATCTTTGATGCCTCTGTCTAGGAGTTTAACTTATGTAGTTTGTGAATTAGAAACTTATTGATGAATCTAATAGTTTGTTCACCCTGACGTTTTATGGTATTTGCACTTCGAGATTAGTATATCTAGAGCTTTAGCAGAAGCTATTATCAGGATCATATTGAATCCTCTCAGACTGGAGTTCTTGAAATGATGATTTTGTCATTCCTGATTATGACTTGACAAGTCGTTTATTTTGAGTAGGTCTCTGGGAGGGATGCTCTCGTCGATGCTAAATTGGAGCAAACAGAGGAATGTGGTGCATATAATGTTAGCACCTGTCGGCATTGTGAACTGAAGGCAGATGGAATGGAATGTTTAGTTTGTGATTCATGCGAGGAAATGTACCATGTCTCTTGCATTGAGCCTGCAGTGAAAGTGATTCCACCTAGAAGTTGGTACTGTGCTAGCTGCACGGAAAGTGGAATCACGTCTCCCCACGAGAACTGTGTTGTCTGTGAGAGATTGAATGCTTCCAGGAGTGCCGTCAATGGGTTTGCTGATGAAGAAGCTCTTACTACGTTGGAAGATGCAAATTGCAGCTCAGATTTGGGGATTAACCCATTTGAAGAGACCAAAATCTTGAGTATCTGCAAAATATGTGGGAACGAGATTGAAGATGGGGATAAGTTCAGGATGTGTGAGCATCCTTTTTGTCCCAGTAAGTATTATCATAGGAGGTGCTTGACAATTAAGCAGTTGAAGTCTTACAGTTCCCGTTGGTACTGTCCTTCTTGTTTGTGCAGAGCCTGCCTCACAGATCGAGATGATGATAAAATTGTTTTGTGTGATGGTTGTGATCAAGCTTATCATATCTACTGCATGAAACCGCCACGCACCTCAATTCCAAGGGGAAAATGGTTTTGTAGAAAATGTGACACTGGTATTCAAGCAATACATAGGGCGAAGAAGGCATATGAGAATTCTGAAAATAAACAAAGGAGGAAAGTTGTAGAGAACGGGGAATGCCGGACATTGGACAAGAAGCCAAATGAGAAAGGTGAAGAGGATGCGAACAAAGGTAGAGGTGGAATGGACATGCTTTTAATTGCAGCCAACACTCTCAATTACGAGGAGAAATTGGCTGGTGTAGAAATGAATAGTTGAGAACTTGATATGGTCGACTTTGTCTTGGGAGGAACAGTATCATTGAGTAGTAAATTTTGTAACTCTAGCAACTGATTTTCTGAAAATGTGCTTTTAGGATGATCAGTGATATTCAGAGGAGTTTTTGTGGGGTCTTACTGACTTCTGGTCGCGCAACATTGGGTGGCCTATCATTGTGAAAGCTGTGCATTATTTGACATTAGCTCTCGATTCAACGACAACGGAATATGAAGGTGACGAGGAAATATTGCTAACACATTTGTTGTTTTTGTTCTAGCAACAG
>BCNH02000006.1:32025213-32038864 GCA_001662345.2 Metrosideros polymorpha var. glaberrima | reverse complement strand
TCCATCAGATGTTATAGAGTAATATATCCAAATGTTATTCTCTGCGCCTTAAACTGGTGAGCCAGAAATCAGGATGTTACACCGGATGCCGCAGTACTTGTGGAGACCTCTCGATTTCATACCCCTTCGGATCGAACGACAGTGATCCGGACTGCCGCATCGGTCCTTCCTCGTTTAGAGTCGATTGTGATGACTCTACTGACCCTCCAACGCCTTATATGGATAATAAAGGTAGTAACTTGCAAATACTCAACCTCTCTCTCGAGGATCACGAGATATGAGTAACCATGTTTATCAGTTGTGTATTAGTTTGGGATTTTTCGTGGTATTAACCCTTTAAAAAATCAAAATGGGAGAGTTTATATCAAAATTCGAATGCAAATCGGTCAAGATATATCATATGGACAATGTGATTGGTCCATAGTATTACGTTAGCCGTGTGATAGACTCTTTCAAGATAAGAAAGTGTCGCATAATTTGAGAAGAGGACATCTTGTTAATAATTTTTTTGAGCATATTGTTGTCCATCGTTGTTGGGCAGAATGACCTTTCTTAGTCTAAATACGCTCAAATCATGCATTTGGAAATTATCAAGGAAAGCGACCTATCTTAGTCTAGTCAATACTCAACACTTATTGCAACGTGAACTAGGTATTTGGACTTCTTAATTGGATAACAACAACCACAGTTACTTTTTCTTATTTGAAAAACTAAAATGGAAGAGTTTATATCAAAATTCGAATGCAAATCGGTTGAGATATATACATATCATATGGGCAATGTGATTGGTCTATAATATCACATTAGCTGTGTGATAGATTCTTTCAAAATAAGAAAGTGTCGCATAATTTGAGAAGGGGACATCTTGTTGATTATTTTTTTAATCATATTTTTGTCTATCGTTGTTGGGCGGAATTACCTTTCTTAGACTAAATCCTCTCAAATCGTGCACTTGGAAATTATCAAGGAAAGCAACCTATCTTAGTCTAGTCAATACTCAAACACTTATTGAAACGTGAACTAGGTATTTTGACGTCTTATTTGGACAACCACAACACAATTACTTTTTCTTGTCTAAAAAACTAAAATGGGAGAGTTTATATTGAAATTCGAACACAAATCTGTCAAGATATATACATATTATACCGGCAATGTGATTGGTTCATAATATTATGATAGCCATATGATAGACTATTTCAAGATGAGAAAGTGTCACATAATTTGAGAAAGGGACATCATGTTAATAAATTTTTTGAGCATATTTTTGTCCATCATTGTTGGCCGGAATGACCTTTCTTAGTCTAAATAATCTCAAATCATGCATTTGGAAATTATCAAGGAAAGCGACCTATCTTAGTCTAGTCAATGCTCAAGGTTTATTGCAACGTGGACCAGGTCTTTGGACTTCTTATTTGGATAACCATAACCATAACTACAATTACCTTTTCTTGTTTATTTATAAAAAGACCGTCTTATTTCTATTTATGTGTATGCCCTCGATCCCATCAAGTTAATTTATCAAAAGATATTCGAAGAGTTGAAGAACCATGCTCATCCATGAGCTTCTCTCGACAGTTGTGGTGCTTGCGACCAAACTCGCCATAGTCTAAACAAATAATTCCAGACCGCTTTCACTTGCCTAGCCAACAGAATTAAAAAAATAAAAAATCTCCTCACCGCAGTCAAAACTTCTCCTATTTGCTATGGTAAGTAGGCGATGTTCACGAATTTACATTTCAGGCCGTATGAGTAAACTAGACAAATTTCAAGGAGTAAATCTTCGTACATATGGGCCAAAGGAGCAAAATAACATTGCAATGTTTTTGAGGGTGTAAATATGCATGTCCCTTCTCTTTCTATGCCTAATTAAGTTAGGGGAAATTAGGTACGCCCTCATTTTGTGCAATATCTTCTATCATTTCGTCAAAGATTTTTTGTCATAGTGATGGCACATGTGGATTTTATATGAACGTCACTGGATGTTATATGGTGCTCTAGCTATTAAAAGCCAATAAGGAATTCAGGTATCGTACCGGACTTAATTAATCATGAGTAAGCGAGTAATGCAGGGCCGAATGGGAACTTTTAACCATTTCTTTTACTCATGGCAACATTTTGGGATATAATTGGAACTACCCATTAATATTTGAGGGCAAAATTAGAAGAAGAATTGAATAGTGGGACGTAAAATTGGACACATCCCAAACATCTGGGACAAGGTGTAGTGAGCGGTGATCTTTTCAAACGCCAAGTCAATAAGCAAACGCATTTCTTTGTTATAAGAACACACGATTCATTTTCCATGACAAAACAAAATTCACAGAGAGAGAAAGAGAGAGAGAGAGCCATGGGTTCAAAGTGGAATCCTTTGGAGATAATGAGGATGATGATAGCGGTCGGACAGTTACTACTAACATTGACATCGTCATCGTCATCTTCTCAAACTGTATCTTCCAACTGCCAAGAGACTTGCGGAGACGTCCCCGTCCCGTACCCCTTCGGCATTGGGGAAGGGTGCTACTTGAACGAGTACTTTTCCATCAGCTGCAACCTCACCGCCGCCTCCAACCCCAAGCCCTACTTATGGAAATCCAACATCCAAGTCCTCGACATATCGCTCGGCGGTGAGCTCCGCATCTACTCCTACATTGGCAAGGACTGCTACACCGAGTCTGGCACGCGGCAACAGCCGCCCTTGACCGCCTTCATGATCCTCCCCGCCTTCCCTTTCTCCAACACCAAGAACAAGTTCACAGCCATTGGGTGCGACACGGTCGCCGTGATTGTGGGATCCAATGGCCGGGGCTTCGCAAGCGGCTGCCTCTCGGTGTGCACGGGGAAGGATGACGTGACTGATGGGGCGTGCGATGGGATCGGGTGTTGCCAGACCCCGATACCCGATATGCTCCTTAATTACAATGCCAGTGTGGGTAGCTTGAACAACCACAGCGATGTGTGGAGCTTCAATCCCTGCAGTTATGCGTTCATAGTCGAAGAGAAGTCCTTCACTTTCAGTAGGGAGGATCTCAGTGGCATGAGGAATAGAACGCTGGTCCCCTCGGTGCTCGACTGGGCCGTTTGGAACCAGACTTGTGATGAGGCGGCGAAGGATCCGGCGAGCTTTGCTTGCAAGATGCACAGCGAGTGCTTCGATTTTGCAAACGTGCCCGGTTACCGATGCAATTGCTCTTCTGGGTATGAGGGGAATCCATACCTTGGTTGTGTAGGTTGGTACATATTCGAGTGCTCGATGATGATAATTTGATGCCATTGTTTTTCTCTTTTTCTTAGAGTAATGTGTGCTTGATTTGTGTGTAGATATTGATGAATGTGCTTATCCAGAGAAGAACCCATGTGAGGGAATTTGCCATAACCTTGATGGGAGTTATACATGCTCATGTGCAAAGGGTTATCATGGTGATGGCAAGAAGGGTGAAGATGCACAAGGATGCATTGCTAATCGTAAATCATCACATTTGGTGATGATTTTGGTTGGTAAGTTCTTTCCAACTCTTCAGCTGATTTTGGTGATGATTTCGATTTTAATGTGGTTTACAAGAAAATACTCTTCATATATTTAGCCTGATTATCTCGTATACTAGTCTTCCTTGGAGTAGTTTACAACAAAACTATCTCTATCCTAATGGCAAAAATTTTTACGCAAGGAGATTAAGCGTCAAATTGGGTTACTAATTCCAAGTAGCTATTTTAAAATATAAAAGAAAGATTTCACTCATGACTCTTTTGCTAAGGAAGACTCGATGATCTGGGGTCAATGTCTATGAATCACATCGTGATGGTGACCCTATGACTTTGTACATAGTTACGTGACGTTCAATCCTTGTTATTGGAAGACTATTCTAGCGTGGACCCGCCAGTATGCGTCATTGAATCCGTCAAGATGACTATAAAAACTGCAGATGTAGCAAAATTGGAGTTTCTATATCATTGAAATCTAGAACCATGGACGGCTTGGAATATGTCAATGATTTGGTCAGTCTCATTTGTTTATAACTTAATTCAAAAAAAGAAAAACGTACCACCATCCGTTATGATTGAGCTCGCTGCAGGAGTACTTGTTTTCTGAGTCCTAAAGTCAAGCTTGCTGCTTTGTTATTTAGAATGGAAGTTGTTGCCAAATGTTCTTCAAAGATGCTATTTTCTGTGTCAGTGGAATCGATATCTATTGCTGGAGATGGTGAAATTGACACTTATATTGAATTGTTTAGATTCAATCGTGCAACAGATAATTGACATATCCATTTGTTCCGAACAAGACCCTCAAAACAGCTTCCAGTAAGGCAAGAGAATGAGGGTGAAGGGAAAACTGCATCCACACTCGTTTTAATTGCCATTATAGCTTTCGCTTCACACATTAGTGTATATCAATCAAGATTTTGCCAATGGTATTTTATTGAAATTTTGTAGCGAAGATTAGTGATTTCTACTAGAGGATAGTTTTTCTTTAAGAAAGAAAGGGTGTTGATAGTTAAATTTCCGAACATTGTTATGGGCAGTCACTCTGGTACAAATCTGCTTGACTGGAATTTATTAAGTTCTCCTTATTAAGCATATCGGCATGGTGATATTAACAAAACTATACTTTGATAATTGTGTAGCCAAATTCATTGCACTAAGTTAGGCTCAAATTGTCCCTAAATTGCCCAGTTTCTTGACAAATAATATTGTTACAGTATTTGCAGAAAGTTCACGACTGTTGTGACTGATGTTTACGTGGTGAGTTCTTTCTCTGTACATTGATCACAATTATTCTAACAAAACTTGTGTTTTACACAGGTGTTGGTGTGGGCATAGTAGTGTTGTTACTCAGTACAGGCTTTTTGTATTTGGGACTCAAGAAAAGGAAACTCATCAGGCTCAAAGAACAATACTTCAAGCAAAATGGTGGCTTGCTTTTGCAGCAACAATTAAATGAACGTGACAGAACCACAAATGCTGCGAAAGTCTTCAATGCTGAAGAGCTAGAGAAGGCCACCGAGCATTATGACGAGAGTAGAATAGTTGGCCGAGGAGGATACGGCACTGTTTACAAAGGGATCTTGCCAAATAACACGATAGTTGCGATTAAGAAGTCCAAGCTCGTGGATGAGAGCCAAATCGAGCAGTTCATTAATGAAGTTATAGTGCTTTCCCAGATTAATCATCGAAATGTGGTCAAGCTATTGGGGTGTTGTTTGGAAACAGAAGTGCCTCTGCTAGTGTATGAGTTTGTGAACAATGGGACTCTCTTTGATCACATCCATAGCCCAAACAAGTCCTCCAAGATGTCCTGGGAGACCCGGTTGAGAATTGCCTCGGAAACTGCAGGAGTCCTATTGTATTTGCACTCTGCAGCCTCCATTCCCATAATCCATCGAGACGTCAAGTCAACGAACATCCTCTTGGATGCTAATTACACTGCAAAAGTCTCTGACTTTGGAGCTTCACGGTTAGTACCGCTTGATCAAGCCGAATTGTCTACTATGGTTCAGGGAACATTAGGATACTTAGATCCTGAATACCTGCACACTAGCCAGTTGACCGAAAAAAGCGATGTTTATAGTTTTGGGGTTGTGCTAGTCGAGTTGTTGACAGGGAAGAAGGCACTCTCCTTCGATCGACCTGAAGAAGAAAGGAGCTTGGCCATGTACTTTCTTTCGGTGTTGAAAGAAGACCGACTGTTTCAGATTGTTGAGGAACTCATTGCAAACGAAGACAATGAGCAAGTGAGGGAAGTTGCCAATCTTGCAAAGAAGTGCTTGAGATTAAAAGGCGAGGAGAGGCCAACCATGAAGGAAGTGGCAACTAAATTGGACGGAATTAGGGCAATGGCTAATCATCCGTGGGTTAGTATCGACTTGAATCCAGAAGAGACGGTTTGTTTACTCGAAGAGATGACCAACTCCATTGTTTACGCAGATAGTATTGAGACAACGAACACTAGGTATACAGATAGCATGAAAACCCATGTCATACCACCAGTTAATAGTGGCAGATGAGAAGATCGTGATTCGGCGCGTGAGAGGGGTGTTGAAGTGGGAACTTGCATGCCACTTGCACATGAGGGGGGTGTTCAATTATTGTTCCACATCACTTGACAATGGGTTTTCATTCTTGCTATCTGTTTAAACTTTTTGAGTTGGACTTACTAACGTTTGGAAAACTATCCTCACGCAGACACATGCCCATTGAATTCATCAAGACGACTATAAGAAATAAAAAGAAAAACGTACCACCGTCTGTTATCACGGAGCTCGCTGTAGGAATATTTGTTTCTGTCCTAAAGTCAAGCTTGCTGCTTTGTCTTTTAAAAAGTTGTTGTCATTGTCTCTATTGCTGGAAATGGTGAAATTAGCACTTCTATTGAATTGTTTAGCCTCAATCATGCAACAGATAATTGACATGCCCATTTGTTCAGAACAAGACCCCTCAAAACAGCTTAACTTAAGGCAAGAGACAGTGGGTGAGTTGGAAAACTGCATCGACACTCGTTCTAATCGCCATTACAGCTTTCGCTTTGGACATAGTGTAGATTAAACAAGGTTTCACAAATGGTATTCAATCAAAATTTTATGGTGAAGATTAGTAATGTCTATTAGAGGATTTTTTCTTTAAAAAATAGAAGGGTTTAGATAGTTAAATTTTCGGACATTGTTATATGCAGTCACTTTTGTACAAATCTGTTTGGCGGGAATTTATTGAACTCTCCTTTTAAGCATATCGGCTTCATGGTTTTAACCAAACTTTTACGTTGATAATTATTTACCCAGATTCATTATGCTAAATTAAGGTCAAATTGTCCCCAAATTGCCTAGTTTCTTGACAACGAAGATCATGGTACAATACCTGCAGAAAGTTTACTGACTGTTGTGGCTGATGTTTACATTGTGAGTTCTTTCTCTAGACATTAATATTGAGTATTCTAACAAAACTTGTGTTTCACGTAGGTGTTGGTGTGGGCATAATGGTGCTGTTATTCAGTGCAGGCTTTCTGTGTTTGGGACATAAGAAAGGGAAACTCATTAGGCTCAAAGAACAATACTTCAAGAAATTGGCTAAACATAATAATCGAAATAGAAAAGAGGAACAATTTATTCTCTCAAATTCGATTATCAAATATCAAAAAGTCTGCCTTTCGAAAATCGTAATATCCCTTTTATAGGGTGCTAAACCTAATTAAATTAGGAAACTTAAAAAGTACTAAAATACTCCTAAAATAACAAAAAAAAAGCCTAAAAATCCATCAAAACGATCCCCAATGCCTAAAAAACGACATGCATCATCGCTTCAGCGATGAGTTGCGTCCAGCGGCCCGTTTCCGTGCAGCATATGAAATTTCAGCCAATTCCAACTTCACCGACCCGAAGTGCATCAGAAGGTATTATCAGGATCATATTGAATCCTCTCGGACCGTAGTTCTAGAAATGATGATTTTGTCAATCCTGATTATGACTTGACAAGTCGTTTATTTTGACTAGGTCTCTAGGAGGGATGCTCTCGTTGATGCTAAATTGGAGCAAACAGAGGAATGTGGTGCATATAATGTTAGCACCTGTCGGCATTGTGAACTGAAGGCAGACGGAATGGAATGTTTAGTTTGTGATTCATGTGAGGAAATATACCATGTCTCTTGCATTGAGCCTGCAGTGAAAGAGATTCCACCTAGAAGTTGGTACTGTGCTAGTTGCATGGAAAGTGGAATCACGTCTCCCCACGAGAACTGTGTTGTCTGTGAGAGATTGAATGCTTCCAGGAGTGCCGTCAATGGGTTCAGTGATGAAGAAGCTCTTGCTACGTTGGAAGATGCAAATTGCAGCTCAGATTTGGGGATTAACCCATTTGAAGAGACCAAAATCTTGAGTACCTGCAAAATATGCGGGAACAAGATTGAAGATGGGGATAAGTTCAGGATGTGTGAGCATCCTTTTTGTCCCAGTAAGTATTATCATAGGAGGTGCTTGACAATTAAGCAGTTGAAGTCTTACAGTTCCCGTTGGTACTGTCCTTCTTGTTTGTGTAGAGCCTGCCTCACAGATCGAGATGATGATAAAATTGTTTTGTGTGATGGTTGTGATCAAGCTTATCATATCTACTGCATGAAACCGCCACGCACCTCAATTCCAAGGGGAAAATGGTTTTGTAGAAAATGTGACGCTGGTATTCAAGCAATACGTAGGGCGAAGAAGGCATATGAGAATTCTGAAAATAAACAAAGGAGGACAGTTGTAGAGAACGGGGAATGCCGGACACTGGACAAGAAGCCAAATGAGAAAGGTGAAGAGGATGCGAACAAAGGTAGAGGTGGAATGGACATGCTTTTAATTGCGGCCAACACGCTCAATTACGAGGAGAAATTGGCTGGTGTAGAAATGAATAGTTGAGAACTTGATATGGTCGACCTTGTCTCGGGAGGAACAGTATCATTGAGTAGTAAATTTTGTAACTCTAGCAACTGATTTTCTGAAAATGTGCTTTTAGGATGATCAGTGATATTCAGAGGAGTTTTTGTGGGGTCTTACTGACTTCTGGTTGCGCAACATTGGGTGGCCTATCATTCTGAAAGCTGTGCATTATTTGACAGTAGCTCTCGATTCAACGACAACGGAATATGAAGGTGACGAGGAAATATTGCTAACACATTTGTTGTTTTTGTTCTAGCAACAGCTGTTGTAATTTTTGGAGCTTGTACCCTGTTGTGCATTTGGTTGTACCATGATAGCATCAAAAAGCTGATTAGTCTCTGAGATATGTTGTAACTGAATAACTGTCCGGCTGCATTCTTTCCTTCGACATCAAGAAGAGTAGGCTCTTTTTTTTTTCTCCCTTGAGACATCAACCTGTGAAATTACTTTTCTGATCTTGGTGGAGACGCCGCTTTGTCGGTCACCCCTGTGATACAGAATTCTTGTAGCGTGGAAGTTCTGCTCTACGCGGTGGTACTTCAATATCATGGACCAGGTCTGTCAATAAGATGCAACAATGTCAATTTTATGCGTGCCCTCTTTGTGACTCTCTTTGATATTCATGATAGCTGAGGGCAAGTCATGTTCCAGGGAAGCCATTTTCAATGTTGTGAGGATGACTCTCTTTGTGACTCTTGGATATTCAATAAGATACAACGATGTTGCTTACCTTGGATCCTTCCAGTTTATGCAGATCCAACATTTTTCTGTTGTTGGGTCTGCGCTCCTTTTGCCCCACTGACTCGTGGGTCATGGCCTAGGTGTTCAAAAGTGAAACAGTTCATGTTTTTGTTTTTGTCTGGTGACTTGTTCTCAATTGAGATCTCGTAGCGGTGCTTGGGCTTGTGGTAGCAGGGCTTTGGCCCCTCCTGCTTTCCTTCACCTGGTGTCATGTTCTGTTTTTCGGATGAAGTTCGCTCTGTGTTGTGTTCATGTAAGTACGTAGCGTCCAAGGAAACTAACCTCACTTGACTTGAGGAACTACGTTCATAATAAACCCATGTTAGTGAAGTGTATAATATAAAATGCTTTCTCTAATTAATCTTTTTTTTTTAGTTTTAACTTAATGAAAGATAACATACCGATATTCTTTCGAAAATACTCTCTAATTTTTCCCTTTTCCAAGTATAAACTCAACAAGCGATGAAATATCCTTTTTCGTACGCCTTCCTTTTAATTATGTTAGTTATGGGTTAAATGGCAATACTAGGTCAAGCGTCACACAATAATAGATTAGTAGTTAATGAATTATCACGTGACGAGTACACACGCGAACCCTTTGTCAGCTCCGGTTTCTTACCATGTATATGATAGATTAGTAATTACTTTCTCTATCACGGGTCCCTAAATGTTTTAATGAAATTATTTTGTGATGAGTATCTAATAATAGATGATTGATGCCTATTATAATTAAACAATTTTCTAATGAATAAAGTACTGTTTCAAGACGTCAACCCAACTTCAGATTATTTCTGCCTGCGCCATCCTAATTGGCTTTACCAACTCGTACCAAGTCCAACTTGATCAGCTTCTGCTCTGGTTTTCGCCGTGTCCTGTCCTTTTCTTTACTCGTTCTACTTCGACTTTGGACACAATTGGGTTTTGTTTACACTGCCAATTGCAGGCCCTCCTCCCGTCACCAACTGCCCTGCCAGCGACTTTCGTCATTAACTGGTCCTAAAGAACAAGAGTGATAGGATGTTAGAGTACCAGAATTGACTTAGCAAACGTATTTTTATAAAAAGATTGGGACGAGTCCACGCTGCCCGTGGGCTAAAGCACTGCAAATTTGCTGTCCTACATAGTCTCGTAAGAGCGACCGCTACTGACATGAATAATTTTTAATATTATTTTTAATTAATATTTATGTTTTATGTTTTCTTTTTTTTCTTCCCTTGTTCCTCTAGCCGGTCACTCGCCATCGCTAGTGGCCGGCAACGTTGACATTATTAAATAAATATGAAAATATTATTAAAAATATTCACGTCCGCATCGGCCGACATCTATGTTAGTAATTTCTAGCCAAAATTGGCCAGATGGATTTAATTGGCAAAATTAGAAAAGGTTTAGGACTTAATCAATATAATTGAAAGGCTTAGAACTGCATTGGCAAAAATGCAACAGGTTTATGACTTTTTAGACAATTTTCCCTATTACTTTTACTTGCTGGAAATGTTGCATGCACTTAAATTATGATTTATAAAATATTGCAATTTTATGATTCGTGCTTTCTTTTAATCAAAAGATACACCTACATGATGGGGTTTGGATTCATTTCAATAAAATTCAGCGTAAACTCTACTGTAAGATTTGATTGATGTGAAGTTTTTTATGATTTTTTTTCAAATAATTAATTTTGTGAAAATTCATGTTGACATGAACATTTAGAGTAATATAACAAATATAGTCTTAGACTCATGCAACGAACCATCACCTTGCTAGTTTAGTAAATAGTTGGGGGGAAAATTATCAAAAAAGTCATAAACCTATTGCATTTTTGCCAATTTAGTTATAAACCTTTTAAGTTTGTCAAATGAGTCCTAAATCTTTTCACACTTTGCCAATTGAATCCATCCAACCAATTTTGGCTAGATTTTGCTAACGTGGACACCGGTCGTCCTATGTGATGCGACCAGCAATGATGTGGATAATTTTTTTAAATATATTTTTTCCATTTTTTCTTCCTTTAGCCGGTTGCTGGCGACGACCGGCGATTGGCAAGAGGCGATGTTAGCCTCGGGTGAGCCTCGCCACAGCTGGGCGAGGCTCGACCTTGCCGGCCTCGGGCAAGCCTCACCCGACCCTGGCGAGGCTTGGCCTCACAGATTTGGGCGAGGCAGACCTCGCCGAGCAATGGCAAGGTCGAGCCTCACCAGGGCTAGGCGATGGTTGGGTGAGGCTCGACCTTGCCTGGCCATAGCGAGCCAGCCTCGTCTAGAGACGGCAAGGCTGAGTACTCGCCGGCCTTCTTCTTCCTCCAGCCGGCTAGAGGAAAACGGAGGAGGAAAGAAAGAAAAAATTCAAAAATTAATAAAATCTTATTAAAAGTTTTCTATGTCAGTGCCGGCCGGCCAAAAAGACTAAATTAGCACAAATACAAAAAGGTTTATGACTCAATTGACAAATTTAAAAAGTTTAGAGTTGAATTGGCAAAAGTGCAACAAGTTTAGGACTTTTTTGACAATTTTCTGGAAGAGATGTGTTTCATTGAGTTTCTAGCTGTTTTCAGCAAGCTAGCCAATTCAAGGAATTTGGTGCCTTAACACTGCTAGTAAATGACAAATTTAAATTAAAGTCTCTTTGAAGAGGTAAGTGGAATTCTGCACAATGTTTCTAATGAGTTTTACTATTTGTTTTCTCAGATTTTTAAAAATTTACCGGACTTTTGTTTAACATGAAAATCATACAATGTTCTCAAAAATATAAAATCAATATAGGATTGAGCATTTACAAATTATTATAATTTATTAGAAAAGTTAATAAGCGACCTTTTGTTTTATTATAAGAAATCAAAACCCAAGCGCTCCAATTAAAAAGTTGGTAAATGCTTGTGATGGTGAGAGTCGTAGACCCAGTTAATAAGTTAATGAGTTTTGTCGCACATCATATATCCCCGAGTCATCGGATTAAGTCGGCAGTTCGAATCTTCAAACACTCTATCAAAAGAAATCTAAGAACATTATAAAGAGAAATATCTAAGGTTATTAACTGATGAAATTTGTCAACAAGTTGTCATTGTCGTGTAACGACTAGCAATTACGGTCCAATATCCATTGTATCAAAAATCGGAAGGGAAAGGAGAAGACCAAGACTTTCTCTTTTCCCACAGAGGGATAGACATTTTCTTAAACTCTAGAACCATAGAATATTCTCTTAGAGGTTATTTGAAAAGAAAGAGCAGCTCATTTTGTCACAAGAGCACTCCAGTCTTCGGCTCAGAATAGTTTGTCTTCTTGATGAGTAGTGAAGAAATATTTAGAAAAAGAACGTCAAATTTACATTACGAACTGCACTGCGCAAGACTTTGTCACACGAGGAATTATCATTGAATTACCATATGATGTTAACTTCACAACTTGAACTTAGCCAATAACTGAAGTCACTTGACCCAAAAAAAAAAAAAAAGAGAAAAAAACTCATCTTTCTTCTCCTTACATACCCCCGAACCCACCAAAAGCAAAACTGCAATAGACTGTCAGAATTTAGCTCTGGAAGATGTTCGACAGTCAGAATAGGTTTTAAGAACTCTGATGATATAATAATTAAGGATGTTGAAAAAAGTCTAGAAAAATGGAATATGCTTCAAACATATAAAATCAATATAGGATTGAAAATTTAAAAATTATTTTAATTTTATTAGAAAAGTTAATAAGCAACCTTTTGTTTTATTATAAGAAATGAAAACCCAAGGGCCCTAATTAAAAAGTTGGTGGATATGCTTGTGATGGTGAGAGCCGAAGCCCTAGTTATTAAGTTAATGAACTAGGACGCACATCTTCGACCAAAAAAAAAAAAAAACTGGGACGCACATCATATATCAATGAGTCATCCAATTGAGTCGGCAGTTCGGATTTTCAAACAGTCCATCAAAAGAAATCTAAGAATATTATAATGAGAAATTTCTAAGGTTATTAACTGGTAAAATTTGTCAACAAGTTGGCTTTTTTCCATCAGTCATTGCCGTATAACGACCAGCACTTATGGTCCAATTTTATGTTTCGGAAATGCACAACTATAGAAAGCGTCTGGTCTCGCCCTTTCCCTATCAACAGTTAGTTTTTGCATTAATATGAACGCTCCAAAAGAAAAAATCGCCATGCACAGAAGTAAGATCCCCTATATACATTGTATCAAAAATCGATAGGGAAAGGAGAAGACCGGATTTTTTCTTATTCCCAAGTAGGGAGAGACATTTTCTTAAACTCTAGAATCATAGAATAATCTTTCGGAGATTATTTGAAAAGTAAGAGCAACTCATTCTGTGACAAGAGTACTTCGATCTGGCTCAAAATAACTTGTCTTCTCGATGTGTAGCGAAGAAAGATTCAAGAAAAATGTCAAATTTACATTACGAACTTTCATAGAGAGACGTGCACCGCACCGCAGAAGACTTTGTCACACGAGGAATTATTGTCGAATCGTCTCATGCAAGTGGCTATGATCACCCGATGTTAACTCCACAACTTGAA